>JAIPMN010019283.1:3819-18331 GCA_020650975.1 Apostichopus californicus
CCCCCCCCCCCCCCCCCCCCCCCCCCCCCCCCCCCCCCCCCCCCCCCCCCCCCGGGTAGTCGGTGGATGGATGGAAATTTGTTCAAAATTCAACTTTCATTGGCAAAAATGCACATCCCTCAACTATCAGATGAGGGGGCAGGAGGGGGCGCATTATCACAATTTAACATAGTAGTGACTACTTGAGAATATTATATGAGTTACCATTGTAACCACAAGGGGAGAGAGAAATTTGACAGCAACAAAGATTGCTGTAACTGCTAATTATCACTGTCAATCAACATTTCATGATAATTAAGAGTAAATATGGTAATTGCGATGAACGATAAAAACATGCCAAATGAAGTATCGCAACTTTATCTGTTTAATAATCCTGTTTTAAAATGAGACATTCCAGAAGAAGGACCATACCGACTGGAGAGTAGAGGGAAACAAACGTCACAGAGATTTTACGACCAGATCACAAGGTCGTGATCCGGACGGCTGATGGAGGTGATTAATTGTAATTGGAGTAGAGAATTAAAAACATTCCATACGTAGCGATTGTTCAAAAGTTTTATGAAATTGGAAAATCTACGATTTGTGTCGTTAAATATGTAAATATACAAATAAAGGGAACAGGAAAGAAACTGTTGTTGTCATTTTTTGAAAAAAATTTTATTCCAGTTGTGGGAAATTTCACTCAAATTTCATTCAAAAAACACTCAGTACTGACAGAGTGCAGCATTAGGGTGAAACAAAACTGTCAGATGGAAGACTTGAGAGAAAAAAGGAGATAACATTTATTTGGGGGGGGGGGCTACAAAGTTACATCTGAAAAGTACTCTCCATCCAGTCACAACATATTGACAAAATTTTGTGGACCAAAGTTTGAAGAATTCCATGACAATACTTTGTTCTTACTTTCTTAATGAACAACAAAACATTTCTGTTTCAATTGATGTTTGACTTTCCAAGTTGCCAGCCAAGGTAACCTATCTAAAGCCATCTGATCTTCTTGTAAATATGTGGCATTTGAGTATTACAACAACAATGGCTCAGACTTGGGAGTTAACAATGAATGTGATAACAAAAATTATCTGTTCAGACAAACACTTGTTGCTTCAATCTGAGCTAATTTCATAATGCATTTTTTCTGCTTCAATGTCAAAAACGATTTTCCATGTTACTGTCGCATTATTGGATTGATTTACTTTGCAAGGGTGTCGTTTTTGAGATAAGAATTTTTTCTTTTCTAACCATGTTAGCTATTCGAGGACGAGTTCATGAAAATGCTACTGGCAAAGAAAAAGACAAACATCAATGTTTCAATGTCAAAATAATGAAATGGGACAACACACTACAAATTCAACAAAATGTAAAAAGATTAAGTGTCCTCTCCGTGTGTCTCCGAGACTGAAAATAAAAATACCTGTAAGACTGGAATATATGCTCTATCTGTGTAAAATGTGTCATACATTTGTCTTTAACAAAGGGTAAGGTATTAGGCACATCAAAATTCAAAACCAAACTGAAACATATGTCAACAAAAAATTCTTGATTATATTTGAGTTAGATAAAGTAAGTAGCACACTTTATAAGCAACAAAAATAAATTGATATTATTGAAAATTAGCTGTATGTAGCTAAGAGTAAGACAGCTGGTTGTTACTGTTTATAAAAAAAACAATTAAATACATTTAAATTATGATTAAATAGTAGCTTCTTAAAGTCAATCAGCTTAAACAACAGAATTGTAAACAAAACTTTAAAACCACTTCTTGACCCAACAGAGGTAGCTGCAACCAAACCACACCACAGCATCGATGGAAGAAAAATTTAAAAAGAAAAAGAGGAATTCAAATGTAAATACTTTGATTTTCAGCCAAGTTTGATATTGAAGGATAGATTCCATCTCTTAGTAAATGCCTCTGAAAACTAGATTAAAGAAGGAAAAAAAAAACCTTTAACACTTACACCCCCCCCCCCCAAAACAAAACCCCAGAGGACAGGATCTTCTTTGGATAAGCACCTGAAATGCAAAAAGTCTACAACAGATCCAGAATCAATGATATTTGTTTTATAATTCTGTCCTACTCTAGTACACTGTATGCATCTGATAGGCTCACTATTGGTAAATACGAGGCAGATCGAATTTGACCCGGGTCAAAGGTTGACTTTACACCCCATATCCACCCTACTATATCACATTCAGAGACCTCTGTCCAACCGTAGACTTGGGACTTGAAAACCCCAAATTTGGCCTGGATCAATTATACACTACAGGCATGATTTCAAAGCTTCAAGATGAACTCGAAAATATCTAGTCTGATCCAGGTTTACTGTGAATAATGTAAATAGGTCAAAGCCCAATCAAAATAAAAACTTTGACTTGCAATGTTATTAAGAGACAAATTTTAAGAAAGAACTGCTCATAACTTAGTCATTTTAACATCTGTCTTTCTGGTGTCTTTGTTTCAATAGGACAAAATTTAACCCTAACCACGAATAGCATCCAAAAAGGATGGGTTATAGAATTCATGTGAATTTTTAATCGGGGGTGAAATTAAGTATGAAAAATAATTACAATAGGATAATTATTTCAGAGGAAAGAGGAGAAATTGGCAAGAACTTTTCAATTCATCAAATGAATGCAACAGGTCGTTTTTAATAGACTGTTAATAGATGGCGCTATGCATAAATAGATTATGAATTTGTTTGATAATGTACTGATTGTTTAACTGATTGCCAGCATAATGTAGAATGGTCTGTTCTCATCATTTTTTTTTTTTTTTAAATTTTGTTTTTACAAACAGTTTGTTGGAAACATTTTGCTTCTGAAGTAGGAAACTAAGATACTACTTGCAGCTGTTTTCACTTACTTACAGGTAACTTAACAGACAATATTTGTAAATTATGTACCAACGCCTAACATTGGATAAATGATTTGACACATAAAAAACCAAATTTTCACTGCCGGATCAATAGCATGATGAATGTCGGCAGCCAGTTTTCCAGCCCATCACTACGGTAGCCTTAAGGCACCATTGTGGTGAGCACACCTTATCCTAGTTACAAATTCACAAACTACCTATTTTTGCAGACAAACATTTACTCAACTGTTGAAGACACAGAAACAAAAAAAAATGATTCTAGCAACGTTAAAACTGAAATTCAAGTTTTCACATCAAACTTAGAAGAATGACAGCAGACAAAGAGAATATTATAGGCTTATATGAGACTGACCCAGAAACCAAAGCTGAAATAAAATATTAATATTTGGAGATATCTCCATTATCATTTCAGTAAAATATTCACTGTGCTCTTTCCAAATAAAAGATGAATTTTAGGTAAGGCACAGTCAGCTCAAAGAGAAATTTTGACGATGTAGCATACAACATCATCTTCACCCTCTAATCTTTACGATCATCCAGAATTTTCAAGATGGCAGATGCTTCTTGGCTGGCTGTTTTCACAGACTGTTCAATTTTTTCAACAATCTGTTTAGAAAGAGAAATAGAACATCAATACATTTAGAACAAAATCACATAAATTAATGTCCTATAAAATTTGAGGAAATAAGTTCAATTGTTGCTGTCCTCTGTTCTTTTCAAACAAAGTTAATCCGTCAGTCAAACACACGATAGTTTTCCTTGAAATTTTGGGTCGATTTCAGTGATTTCTATCACTGTATCTAGACAAAACACAGAGAAATACATGGTACAAATAGTGAGCTATGGTTTATCCTTCCTGCCCCTCCTCCTTCACAACGGAACTCCCCCACCACACCCCAACCAAAACAAAATAAAGGTAGTTTGTTCCTACATTTCGAATTCCCTATCCCACAACAACCCCTTTTCTCTACCATCCCTCTCGACCTCTTCCACATGCCCTGGGACTCACTGTAACATCACAAGGAATATTAAACTGGTTCGAACGCAACAACCAACCTTTGTCTTATCTAGGGAACCGCCATCTTCAATACTTGGTAGATTGATTTGTACATTGTAATAAGCTCCCCACACTGCTAACTCCAAAGATTTGGTCCCAACCTAGCAACAAAAGAAAACACATCAACAATTATTTACATAAAAAAATATATAACAAAATTAAACCACAAAACTTTACAAATGGCCTGTTTTAATAACCAATTATCCAAGAAATGGTATCATCTTTTAGATTATGCACAATTCAATCTACCCACACACACACACAGGAAGATTATCAGCATATAAAACAAGTGATTGCATTTCGCATCACTAAGATCTTACAACTCAGATCCACTGACCCGTTCTGCTCTAACAGAAAGTACATGGTTGCTATTGTGCCGTAAGCTGGTAATTTCGATACTCCGTAAGCTTAATCAATTTTGCGATCTTTTTGGCTTTATTCGCACAAGAAACGGTTGCTCACCTGAAGGTCTGATTTACACTGTACATTTCCCAGAGCAGCTAGTTCCTTCAGAGGTTTCCAGCAAGACGATGCAGTGTCAATGACCTTCATCGGAACATTGATAGCCGTCGCCATCCCCTCCTGCATAGCTTGTTGTCGTCTGCAGAGAAACATGACACATTGATGTTTAACTTAAAGGGAGTGAAGACTCACGCACAAAGAAACGTCTCATGCCGGTAATCTGACCTAGTTTGTAGCAGAAGTGTTAGACACCACCATCTATCCCAGAAAATACACACACAGCTTGCTACCGTCAGTAATTAGACACTAGTGTACAGTCAATACATACAGCTACGGTCATTACCCACAATACAGTGTACATAGCAGCGATGGACATCTCAGGTCCAGATAAAAGATAACAAGGTATTGTGTTTCATTACTGTCTGCATTTTGTACATTATTTATACATAGTGTTGTATTGCATGCCTTGTATTAAAGTACTCCACACTGGCTTAAAATTTAACACATCAGACTTACATAGCTTTTTCTTCTTCTGTTGATTTCGGAAGCTTGGCCGCAGCCTGGGAAGCGACAGAAATGACCGTTAAAACTGTGAGTCAGGAGATGGTCCCGACTATTATTTCAAACAAAGTACAAACATTTTAAATCGAAATGACTTTTAGTATCACCTAGAAAGACTCTGAAATTTTAATATATTCATAATATAGTCATAATATATTCATAATATGGAGCATTCCTCTGTCATGACAGAAAGATTGAAGTAATGCCTTATTTTTATGTTTTTTTTTAAGTTTCTTGGAACAGTAATCTCTGCCATGCTAGACAAACAAAAATCTTGAAGTTAAGGTTAACTGCAGTAGATGCTCCATTAACTTCATTATTGAGTATCATCAACATACGATTAGCATATCATTAATAAACATAATCTGATTACCATATACTGATCAAATGCACTGGTGTCAGCATCCACGAGTGGTATCAAATCGTTCATGGCGTTTCGTAACTGTGGAATGAGCTGCCTCATTTGTGGGTCTAAATTTTCAAACTTCCGTTTCCCGTACGTCATCCAGCCCACCATGGTTGCCAGGCCAGCACCCTATATTAAGCGAAAAAAATATTTGAAAAAACGACAAGGTCATACAGGTGGAAACTCCGAAGGTCATGGATGATCTTTGTTCCTTCCATACTGACACTTGGTGTTTACTGAGAGTTACTATACCTTGAGGCAATGTCATGAGCAAAATAAAATAATGTTTTGAGATGAAATATTACTGCGGTTACCATTTACTTTTATCATTTTTCTTATTAAGTATCAGCCAAAATACAAACGAAACATGGACCCTTACTTTATGCAATCCTTACAAAATATTACTTCTGTTAATACTGAAAGAAACGTGGGAAATTTATAAAATACAAGGAGGAGTACAATCTCACAAATTCTGGTACCAAGTAACCTGTTCGCTATGGTACACTCCAGGAGCTTCATAAAGTTGCTCCTCTGACCTCTAAACCACAAACATGATTGCTGTCTTAAACATCACTGAATATTCAGTTCTCTTAATACCAATGCGCCAATGGCTGCAGCTACTGACCCTCTAAAACATCACTGAATATTCAGTTCTCTTACCAATGCTCCAACGGCTGCAGCTACTGACCCTCTTAAACATCACTGAATATTCAGTTCTCTCAATACCAATGCCCCAATGGCTGCAACTACTGACCCTCTTAAACATCACTGAATATTCAGTTCTCTTACCAATGCTCCAATGGCTGCAGCTACTGACCCTCTTAAACATTACTGAATATTCAGTTCTCTTAATACCAATGCTCCAACCGCTGCAGCTACTGACCCTCTTAAACATCACTGAATATTCAGTTCTCTTACCAATGCTCCAATGGCTGCAGCTACTGACCCTCTTAAACATCACTGAATATTCAGTTCTCTCAATACCAATGCCCCAATGGCTGCAACTACTGACCCTCTTAAACATCACTGAATATTCAGTTCTCTTACCAATGCTCCAATGGCTGCAGCTACTGACCCTCTTAAACATTACTGAATATTCAGTTCTCTTACCAATGCTCCCACGGCTGCAGCTACTGACCCTCTTAAACATCACTGAATATTCAGTTCTCTCAATACCAATGCCCCAATGGCTGCAGCTACTGACCCTCTTAAACATCACTGAATATTCAGTTCTCTTAATACCAATGCTCCAATGGCTGCAGCTACTGACCCTCTTAAACATCACTGAATATTCAGTTCTCTTAATACCAATGCTCCAACGGCTGCAGCTACTGACCCTCTTAAACATCACTGAATATTCAGTTCTCTTACCAATGCTCCAATGGCTGCAGCTACTGACCCTCTTAAACATCACTGAATATTCAGTTCTCTTAATACCAATGCTCCAATGGCTGCAGCTACTGACCCTCTTAAACATCACTGAATATTCAGTTCTCTTACCAATGCTCCAACGGCTGCAGCTACTGATCCTCCTCCAGGAGCAGATGACCTGGCACCGACATTGAGAATAAAAGACTTCAAACTCATAGAGACCAAATGACCATCTGCTTTAGTTTTCACCATATATCTAAACAAACCAGAAACCGTCAACACTTTTAGCTCAATCGCAGGGATCAGGGTTTCATTCGGCTTAATAACAATCAATGAAGGACACCGAACAAAGACACATTTCCTAGTTTAAATTCATCTACAGAAAGTTTACAAATTAAGTAAGACAACAAATGGAAGGTTCTGGAGATTGGTAAGGTCATTGCAATCTTTTACTTATGTTTTTTTTATTTTGTTTACACTAGCCAAAAAATTTAAAAATAATCTGGGTTTTATTTCCAAACATTACGGCATGCCTCTCTGAAATTTCACAAAATAGACGTAAACTAACTTAAAACTTTGAAAATGTACTCACTCTATTATTCTTTCGTCTGGATTAAACTGCTGCAAAGAGCTCAAGCCCAACCGATCTACAACCTGAAATAGTTTGGATAATTTTGGATCATAACTATCGCTGAGAAAAATCATTTTTAGCTTGTAACTTGAAATTTAACAACAAACTGCATGGCTCAACATTGACTAAGCATGCTAAAATTATCTAAGGACTCCAAGGATTCCAAGGACTTTCAAGCAATAGGTGTGTGTAATTAATCTGAAGTCACAAAAACATAATGTCATTACAGTACAGTTGATAATTAATGGGGATAAATAGGCCTACCTGACAGCATCATTAGTGCCGATGAATTCTAAGCAGCTAGCTTGTTTTTTGTGATGATGTAAAATAGATTGATTTTTTTCCGTTTCCTTGAGACATCTCACGGGCCGCAAAAAAATAACTGGTTGCCCACCCCAGATCTTAGGTTTTCAAATGACTTTTTTTTTATGCCTATGCTATATTGTATATAAGATGAAATATGAAAAGCAGGGAAAACTTGGAATTAAGCACTAAATCTAAATGACAAGTATGAAATTTACACGTGGATTGTTGTAATGTATAAATCCTCTGACACGGTAAAAAGGAGGGAAAGATGATCATCAAATCTTCTTTTCATGACTCCTTGCAAAAATATAAATAATGGATGTGGACGATGGACGTTGGATTTTCAAGTGATTTTGTTAAGTGCCAATGAATCACTCTTGTACCACAGATTTCATTGCTTCAGTGACAATTAGACAAATTTCATTGCTTCAGTTGAAAGAAAATAATTCTGAATTCTTCTTACCAGTCTAACTCGTTGGTCTTCTGCTTCGATAAAGAGATTATCCCTCTTAATATAATAGTCTGCTGCGTCCAGAATGGCTTTCAAAGGGACCAAACCAACAATCTGGGAACCACAGACTGACAGCTTGTACTCCTAAAGGAAGGAAGGAAAAGGATTGGTAACCATGGTAATGGTCCTAACTTTGATTACTGCCTTTAATTGGTTTGCTTTCTTCTGGAAAGTAGTGCTTCTGCACTGAGCAGGACTACCCTCATTAAAGATGACAATAATTTAAAAAATATATAAACAAAAAAATAACATGCCATATTAGAAAAGTGATGAAAAACAAAAGACAATTTCCGTATTCCTTCCTTTGTAACCAAAGCAATCTTCTGTACAGTTTTGTATTTTGTTTTGCATTTCTGTTTCTATAAAAGAAATTTGAAGTAAGTTCTCTCAGGAATGTATTGAGGTATGTAAAGGATAAAAAACGGAAGTGGATAAATAAGTGTTAGGCTAGGGGATAGGCCCACTTCAAATGTGTTGTAGAACAGGGTTATATGCATAAGAGTTATTCTTACCTCTGCATCTTTCTTACACTCTTCAAATGCCATATGGAATGGCGTTACATCCATATCTGTTAGGTTGAGTGATATCTGGGCTATGTTAAATTCATCCAGCCACCATCCAATACCCTGAACCTCCTTCAAACGACCAGGCTGAATAAAAAACAGACAAACATTTTAGATACAGTGTGAGGGATGTATGAGTGTAGTTCAGACATTTACGTTGAAAGATGTTTCATTTTATGACCATTTACATTACACATATCATACAAAATATAAGAGAAAGTATCATTGAACTGAATTGAGCAAATGAACTTCAATGCAGGCCAGATTGAATATTTTTAAATTTGGAATATTTCCACAAAAAACAGCAAATCCACGGACCTGGTCAGGGCCTCTTCCTTTTTCTCGGACGTTTAAGGCGATACGATGGCATTGTTCCTTCGTTGCCAGTACGTTGACGTTATACGCGATCAGGAACTTTCTGGCACCGGTGGCTGAAGCACCCCACGATGCGACAAAGTTGGCTGGTCCAAAGTCTGGTTTCCAATCAGGACTGACAACCTGCGTTTGAGGAAGAAGAGAGATATAATGTATCAAGAATGAAAAAAAAAAACAACAGAGTTGAAAAACGACAGAGTTGTGACTATTTCAGTGACAGACACATCAAATATCTACCTACGTGTAATGTAACTTATGTCCCTAGGCTACCATTAAAGTCACTTCCCCATGGTATAGCATTTAATAACTTCCCTTACAGCATTTCATCACACTTGGATATTTAATTTAAATATTACATAATGTCAGAAAAATAATTTGAAAACATCAGAGCCTCCCAGAACAGCTTACAACTTTGTTCTATTAAAAGTTAAAAGATTTTAAGGGTTAATTCAAGAGGCTAAGGTTGATTGTTTAAAATAAGTTCTGGAAATTTTCTGCATCCATTAGGTTAAACCTCACATTCTCGTAGCATTTTGTATGTCAGAGATATGAATTTTTGAAAGACATGTAGGGTTATTTTTATAAGACAGGATGTTCGTCAACAAAAACCTGAACATTTTTAAAAACTTTATATTAATGTACATGTGGCAAATTCCTCAAAGCAATTCAGTGGTCTTAGAAACCAGTGATTAACCAGCAAGGTTGTATACTAATAGTCTAACTATTTTCTTACATTATTTCAAACTAAATGTTACATAAACGGCAATACATTACAATGTTCAGCATGTAAATCTGGTAATAAATTCAAGCAATTTTCTTTAGACCTAAATATTTGTTCTTGAAACTAATAACAACGATTAATCATTCAATTAATAACTCAGTTATGCGGGATGGATCGGAAGAGCAAATTTCACCTTTTCTGACATTTTCTCGTACTCTCCGGCCCTGATAGAGGGCAGTTTCTTCCTCTTCTCCTCCTGAGCAGCAAATCCATACAAGTACACTGTACCGAGAATAAATATTCGTAAATGACAGTTAGGCACGAATTAAAGGCATTGAAGACTCGCGCACAAAGAAACGTCTCATGCCAGTAATCTGACCTAGTTTCGAATGAGGTGTAACAGAAGTGTTAGACACCACTATCGATCCCAGTAAATACACACACAGCTTGCTACCGTCAATACTAAGACACTAGTGTACAGTCAATACATGCAGCTACGGTCAATACCCACAACAAAATGTACATAGCAGCGATGGACATCTCAGGTCTAGATAAAAGATAACATGGTATCACGTTTCATTACTGTCTGCATTTTGTAGCGACAAGAAAAAAACTTCACTTGCAAGCAACGGAAAGTTAACTATTTCAGATGGCAGCACAAGGTTTGGGGCGAGTCTTCAATGCCTTTAAGGAAATGCCTGAAGGTAAATGCATTTCCACGAACCAAAGAACACATTTTTAACGCATATTTCCTCGACAAATTAATGATTGCGTATTGTCCTATAAGAATGACAATTATACGTAAAGACTAAGTCACATTATCTGGTGAAGTCCATTTGTCAGCACCTGTGAGAGGTAAATCTTGATTTCTTTTTTTAGCATTTTAGGTTCACATTGAATTTGTCATTGGTATCGTTCTCTATAATTTCACGTAAAATGAAGTAATTGACAATAAAATCTGTTAAATTGGTTCCTATGGCAATACAATTCTGGCACAAACTGTGTTTATAAGGAAAGAAGTTCATTACATTTAACTTTCTGTGGTTTTCTTGTGATTTTAAAGTTATCCAAAGAGCCTTTGTAGGTAACAAATGAATGATAGACATAAGAATTATTAACATGAACAAAAACAAATATATAAGAGTAGTAATTTTTATATGAATTTTTGACAGGCTGATCCCACAGATATAAGAACTCATTAATTTGTGTGATTCAAGGTCCAAAACTTACCAGGTACGGATAGTTCCTCTCCTAGACGTTCACCAAACTTTTTGGCACACTCTACACAATCATCCATAGTGACGCCACTTACAGGTATAAAGGGACAGACATCCAAGGCCCCCATTCTAGGATGTTCACCTTCAAGAGATAAAATAGGTACAAAATGATCAAACCAACATATAGATAAGGCTTTTATTATGCAGTTTAAAGATCTGCTTTATTGGATCCAATTATAGCATGCTATAGCTAGGAAAGTTTTGGGATTACATAATCGACCTGCCACGGTCGTAACTCGACCTCAGGCTCTACAATTAGCCTGCATAGCTTCTTAACACCATTAGGCTCTTTGTGTAAACACTGTGTGGAAATATGTTCATGTCTACAGTTTAGATAATCATACAGCGCTCACACAAAGCCCCTCATACAAGAAAAAATATGTGGCAGGCGTTGTAGACTAATTGGTAAAAAGAGGTCATTTAACGACCAAGGCAGGTAGATTACATAATCTCAAGAAACTTTTCCATGATAGCGTGCTATAGTTGGGGTCTATACAGCAGACCTTTGATGACGAGGTGTGAATGTTATAATGTTCAGAGCCTATACCCTTCTGGAATTACACAGTCATTATTATCTAACAACTGACCATGCTGGACCCGCATGTCTATCAGGTCGTAAGCCACCTTGCACATGTTGAGAGCGCCCTCTACAACTGCCTCTGGTGGACCAACGAAAGTGTAGACCGTTCTATTGGTCGATGCGCCTGGATCCACATCTAGAAGGGTGCATCCTTCTGTTTTGGCAACCGCATCAGCAATTGCGTCTATAACCTACGAAAGAACATTAAATGAAAATTTTATCATGGATGTAGTTTAGTTTAGAGAACCAAGGATGAGGAAGCCTTACAGTAGCTTATTGGAGACCCTCTCCATGTTAGATCGTGGATGAACACCAGCTTATTTCAAGCCTACTCCTTTTGATAAGTGTTCAGAGGATAACGAGGCAGGGGTGTGAATTTGCTCCCATTCCTGCTCTCGGAACGTCCGCATCCGACGGACGTGAGTGTATGCCCCAGCATCTGACCACTTTAACAAATACTGAGGTAGGCAAAGGCACCCCATTCAACATCACTGCAGTGCAGCCATGACGAACAAAGTTGTTTCGAAACCAAGTGAAGAACAGAAAACGAACCCCTTTTCCCAAGTTCTCAAACCTGAAATACCAAATCCATGGAAGACTCCGCACATCACCTCTGCACTGCAGTGATTTTTGAATAGGTCAAGATAATCTGGCTCCTGACGGAATTTTGATCCTGGAACCTAAGAATTGTGAGGCGGACACTCTAACCGCTAAACCAAGCCTTTGCCTCTGAAGGGGTGTAAAAGATAATCAGGTAGGTCCTTGCTGTTCAACAATTCTTTGCTCTTTCTGCATTAAACCTGCCAGACAGCTTTCAACTAAAAACTTGACTTTCCATATGTATATTGATATCAATTTATATTCATCCTATTAGCCAAATACTGCGACAGGCCTCAACCTTTTACTATCAAAACCGGTTCAAAGTGATACATTGTCATGGTTTTACAAGAATTGGATGTTTGAAGTACCAAGTTTATAGGGCAACTATATAAACAATTTATTTGTTAATCAGGGGAAGTTACTTGAAAATAGTTACTTCAAGAGAAGACTTGACACAAGCATAAATTACATTTACAAAAGAGTTAAGTTGTGGTCACTCTTGCTCAAACTTTAACAACGGCTCATATTAGAATGTGTCTGAGTATCTGGACACTTCTTAAATTCTTAGTATAAAATGGTTCGGAGAAGTAGTCTATAGTAAAGACAAAATACAAATATGGTTTCAGTAGTAATGCTAAATTACTCAGCATCTTCCAAAATTTCATAAATGAATGGTAAAGCAGATAACATATGGAGATTAAAGCAGGCTCACTGTAGACAATTTAACTCAACCTTGCACTTCACATCATACAGTCCTCACACAATCTATGAGTGGAAGTGAATTACAGCACTTATCTTCGTTAAGAAGTATCTGGTTGACCCGAGTGACAGAAAGAAAGCCTAATTTTCATTTCATTTATTTTTGTTCTATCACAACATAAGTATGACATATATAGATAAGAAACAAAACTTGTGAAAGGAAAAACCCTATAGGGCTTGTCGGGTAGTGACACTCCCTGAAAAAATACAGAACTTTACAATAAGAACAAGAAAAAACAAACAGAACCACCCCTTCCCTCACCTACTAATGTAGAGATTACACACACAAAAAAATCATCAGACTGTTGATCAACTTCTGTCATTCACAGGCCCTTCCTTTTGTTCGAACTGAGATGGCAAGTAGCTCACAGGAGTGACTGTAAACTTTTTTTGGTAATGTTCAGTGAGAAGAGTAGTGCAATGAGCATATAACCATTTATTTGGCTAACTTGTAAACCTGGTTCTGGCAGATATAGGCCTACTAATGTGTTAAATGCTGGTTATATTGTTGATGATCTACTATAGTTTGCAGTTTCTGTGCTGCAGACTTCTCTCTGATACATGAATAGTATGCGGCATATTTGCATAAGGCCATGCGACAGAAGTCACCCACTTGAGTTTCAGATGCATTTAAGTAACTTTGTAAGTCTCCATAAAATCCCAAAATGGTAACATGAACAATAAATTTAACCAAGGCCTAATTCTAGGAATATTTCAAAACATTTTCAGTTAGGCCTTGTGTGCCACCTTGTGTATATATATATATAGGCTTAGGTCTACTTGGCTCAACTACAGTTTTGAAATTGAAAACTATTTATTTCCACAAGGCCACAGGGGGTTTAATAACTTAGGCCTAACATTTTTTTATAATCCTAACGTTAGGCCTAACTGTAATTGTGTAAACGTTACTCTCATCTAGAGTTAGTGTAGAATGGTATTTTTGAGACTATACACATCGGACAATTAATACAAACCTCTTTCCTTCGACCCTCCGAGAAATTTGGAACGCATTCCACAATTTTGGCGGCCATCGTTTGCTTGTAATATAGGCTAGGATACTGGATAGTCTACGTACCAAATTCAATTTACAGCCAATGCGCTCTGCGTGTATTAGCTTTTGTTTACGTGTATAGTCCACAGCCTGTATAGTCCTGACCTTAGCTCTGGTGACCACGACACTTGTTGAACTGTTTACTACGTTGAAGCTAACAAGGGAGGCGCGGCACCTTTCAACCAATGAAAAAGGAAAACATTCCATACCTGGTACCTGTGAAGGCGTATCTTCTCTCGACAAATGAAAAGAATTATTGTAACCAAGACATTGCGTAATTACAACTGAGTTTTGATATGACCAGCGACTTCGATCGACGAAACCTTTTTGAGAGCAAGCCGTGTCAAAAGCGAAACCCAGGGGCGTAGCGAGCGGGGGGTGTGGGGTGTGGGGGGGGGGGGTGTCGGGG
>JAIPMN010019284.1:6268-25505 GCA_020650975.1 Apostichopus californicus
TCTTCTCCCAATCTTCCCCTCCCCCTTTCCAAGATAGCCAAGGTATCTCACTGCTCTATGACAACAATTTTAAAAAGGACTGACACTTACTGAAGGCCATGGTCACACATGGAGAAATAAAACTACAAGTCAGAGACTTGCCATCTGCAATACATAATGTAAGATATGCTTAGAATAGTGTACAATTATATGTTGTACAGTCCTGATTTGGCCTTTCTGTTTTAAATTTCTAAGATACATGCCCTTTAATTTAACTGAATTTCACTATCACAAGAAAATTCATCTTATATAAAATTGATGACTTCGCAGTTGCTTCCACAATTTGCGGAGAGTAAGAGATCAATCTTGTGCAAAGATAAATCGATATCATTTAACACTTTAATAGGAGGAAGTGTATGGAAGTATGATCGAGATAATGGTATATTGCAATGATCGCAGTGACCTCAATTGACCTCTACATGCATAACTTATACATGGTATCAATCACCTTGCAACTCATTTTTGTGTTGGACTTTTGACTTGATAGTATTAGTTGTAGTTGCTCAACTTGTGTATAGAGATATTTCACTTAATAGTAATACTCAACAGTATTCAGTTGCAATTACATTGAACAACACTTACCATCATATGGCTAAGTAAACTACAGCCTACAGATTGTTCATGTAGTTTGCAAGTACGGTAATGGATGGCTCAAGGTTGTGTGTTTCTTGTACTCTGTCATGGCTTTTAGCTCCTCTTGGGACAAATCTTCCATTTCTGCCAAACAAAATAACACATAACAGCAGAAAGAGTTATTTATTTCTGCACCTAACAGAAGCCGGTCACCTTTGTTAGAAAATAGTTTCAAAGTAAAACAAAATCAATTACATTAACGGTCTTTGACTTTTGTACCATGATTAAATACTTATCAGTTTGTATCTATACAAAATTCTCTCCCATGAACTGTATATGTGTCCCTCTTTGAATGTTCAGAAAATCAATGCCATAAGGAAAACTGTTATGGGCCTTTCGGTTTTTTGAGATTTACACCAATTTCATGATCTGCTGTGATATATATGGAAACATAATATGCCTTGCTGTAAATGTGTCCCTTTTTTAATGTTCAGAAAATCAATGCTCTAAGGAGTCCCTGCTATGGGCAGTTCAATTTATTTAGATTTACACCAATGTATGATCTGCTGTGCATAATATGGAAATATAATCTGCCTTACTGACAGTGCTGCAAAACCTACCTCTGGGGAGTATAATTGTAGAATAAGAACAACATGAGATGTAATAAAACTCATTTCTGTTTTATAGTGTGAGGCTTATAACATTAGGAGTGCAAAGCTGTGACCTAGTTATGTGGTGTTTCATTTTTACATTTCTCATGTGGATAAAACTTATTTGTGACTAGGCCTAGGCTATACCTATATCATTGCATGGGTAGGCTTAGCCTAATTAATTTCAGCCAAAATTTGTTTAAGTTTGACAAACAAGTACCCCCCCCCCTCTAATTTACATTGAAGTATAGCCTAGTCTATATTGAGATTAACCATACACAAGTTTCTTGGTTTTTATAAATGATTAGTACAAAATTATCATTTTTTAAATTAAATTTCACATTATCAATGCATATAACATAAATTTACTAATATAGCTTAACTGGTTATAGCCTAGCCTGGGTAAATTTTACACTCAGAGGTTAATCTAGGCCACTACAATAAATGCATCACTTGCAATTTTAAGCAATCTCTTCTTTCACTGTCGGCAATCACTAATAGCCATTTCCCGAACATGTAGACCACTAGTAGTATAGCCTAGGCCTAGTCTTTTAAAAGCAAGGGCAAGCTAGGCCTACAGGGTCTAACTCTAAGACTAAAGTGTACTGACCCAAGAGCACAATTATCTATGCATAATTTCACTATAAATGTGTGGCTTTGATTAGGTGTGCCCTCAGAACCTACCGTACACCACAATTACTCGAATTTGGTGGAAGTAGTCACTAAAAGCGGCCATTAATTAGGGAAGGTCTTGCTTTGAGTATGGCACACAGTAGGAATATAATTACTTAGGTTTAGACTTGGGCCTAGTCCTGAAGTGAAGGTACTTACTATACAAATACAAGCCTATACTATCTCATAGCCAGTACAGTGTATTTACTACATCAGGGAATGAATCTGGCCTAGCCTAACATCGTATGCTTAAGGGCTAACGTTAGGTTATACTTCAATATCGCGCGTACTGACTGTATCACATAAATGACAAAATCGACATTATCCCGGTATTTCACCTTTACATTTCAACACTGATTTAAGGTTACTCATACCCCTTTGATCTAGCAAGAATTTGACTTCGTCATCTGCAATAATTAGATGATTATTTGCACATTTCTTCGTTGTATTTGAAAGTTTCTCCTGCTTGCGATTGTCGTCGTAGGAAGCTGCTAGATCGAACGTCTTGAGTCGTGACTACCAACCAATCAGAGGCGAGGATTGCAATATGCAAATAATCTATTTTCACCAGGATTATGTTAAGATCAAGCTTACGCCAGGACGGATGGAGCGTAACCAGGATGATGTTAACTAACGTAGCCAATAACCAGGAAAATGTTAGCAAATTGTTAACCAGGAAATTTTCACCAGGTTGTTTTTAGAGTGTATGTTCACAGTATTAGAACAGGTCACAGTCGAAGAGAAAATTACATCCATGTTCCTAGTCTGAGTTTCAGATAGATGGTAGCGTTGATTTCGATGAAGGCTTCTTTTGTAGAAGTTCCATTGTTAATAATATCAATCATTATATCGATATATTCATAATGTTAGTACTCCAAAATTAAAACTGTCAAGGAACGTAGAAAGCTAAGCATAATTTTCAACTTTGTTACAGAAAATATATTACTTGAACAGTTCTTACTTTTACAACCACTGTAAGCTTTGTCTTTGGTCAAGTTCAGATGAAGTGAAAATAAAAACTTTCCCTTCACATATACATATCAGAACTGGCCTGTTGAGATTTCTATTTTGTTTATGATCATAAATTTCTAAGTTGAGAGGGTATTTATCTATTATATTGTCAATTCAAAGGAAGATTTCTAATCTTGCTCCCTTTTTTGGGTGATTGTTTATAATCATCATTATTAGCCGAAATTTGATACCTTATTTTATGATTTTGTTTTTCTCTCCTGTGATTTCAGTCTATTTGATTGTCTGCTGCCCTCATCTATACCTATTAGACCATCTTTATCCGCATTGAAATCTCAAGGTGTTAAAGGTATGGTATATTTTGCATATTGAGCAACCAGTTGATATTGGTGATGTTTAACAACTTTAAGTTAACGCACCTCTACTCTTAGTAGATAACATCCATAAATGTGTGACGTATAAACCTGTACGACAAAGAATAGGGTCATCGTGATTTTATCAAATATGAAAGTTAAACAGGGATATAATATACGACTGCTCACATAGGTAAACATAAAATGAAGTGATATTGCCAAAAAATATAATCATTTATAGCGAGTGAAACCATCGAAGAATACTTGTTGTGGTTCAGTATGCATGGTACAGTATCTTGTCTACATGTGTCATCATTTCTTGTGTAAAGGAAATGCTCTTAGAATAAAAAATCACATAATTATGTAATTGATATATTTCTTTTTTTATTGAGCCAGTGATTGTTTTAGTAAATCACTAATCTCCTCTTGATGTGTTTTAGACGCTTGCAAAATACAAGAAATACGAACAATTTTGCAAATCCATTAATATTTACCTAGTATTTGCAAATTTCTCAAAGTCGCAAGAAAATAACTAACAGCGGGTATATATGTATACGGGTTGTTTTAATGACCGACGATTGGTCAGATCTTAACTGGGGGTATATGTACGGGGTTGTTTTAATGACCGTTGATTGGTCAGATCTTAACTGCTGGTATATACACGGGATTGTTTTAATGACCACTGATTGGTCAGATATTAACTGCGGCTTTATATATGCGGGCTTGTATGATTGATCGTTGATTGGTCAGATCTTAACTGCGGGTATAGATACGGGGTTATTTTAATGGCCGTTGATTGGCCGGGCCTTACTGTGGGCGTATATATGGTAATTGTTTTAAGCGATTGTTGATTGGTCGGGATTTTTAGCAGTGTATATGCGTGAAGTATTTCCGGGGTATTTAATAAGATGTCGTTGCTTTAGCAGGGCTGATTGGGTAGATTGAAGAGAGAACTTTCATACAGCAAGCTTATATTTTGAACAAGTGTGTCTTTTGTGACCATGTGATGCATCATGTATCTAAACAAAGGACGAGTAATAGATCCAAGTCAAAGGTCACTGGATTGTTACTATGGGCTGTTGTTCATCCTCTGCCCACCAAGGAGAAAACTATGGATGCCTTTAGGTGATACATCTTTACAACGGCTTTGTTTTAATGACCGTTGATTAGTCAGATCTTAACTGGGGGTATATAAACGGGTTTTTGTGAATGACCGTTGATTGGTCAGATCTTAACTGCAGGTATATATATACGGGGTTATTTTAATGACTGTTGATTGTTCGGGCCTTTGCTGTGGGTATATATTTTGTAATTATTTTTAGCGATTGTTGATTGGCCGGGATTTTTAGCAGTGTATATGCGTGTAGTATTTCCGGGGTATTGAGTGAGATGCCGTTGCTTGAGCAGGGCTGGTTTGGTGAATTGAAGATACAGCAAGCTTATATTTAGAAATAAACTGCCAGCCTTAAACATTGGTCTGTATTTAATAAAAGGAGGAATTCCTGCTCAGTGCTCAACACCCGTACAGTGCCCGACACACCAGCTGTGCCAGGTACACATGAACTGTCGCACACATGTGCATTATCTGACCCCCTAGACAGTGTGTACAGTGTAGGGAATGTCTGACTCTTAGACAGTGTGTACAGTGTAAGGAATGCCTAAATCCTAGGCAGTGTATACAATGTAAGGAATACCTGACTACTAGACAGTGTGTACAATGTAAGGAATGCTAGACTCCTAGACAGTGTGTACAGTGTTAGGAATACCTGACTCCTAGACAGTGACAGTGTTAGGAACACCTGACTCCTAGACAGTGTGTACAGTGTAAGGAATGATTGACTCCTCTACAGTGTGTACAGTGTAAGGAATGCCTGACTACTAGACAGTGTATACAATGTAAGGAATGCCTGACTCCTAGGCAGTGTGTACAGTGTAAGGAATGCCTGACTCCTAGGCAGTGTGTAATTATGTGCAATATAAAGAGACGTTTAATTATATTATAAACCTTTACATTATTCTCTCTAATGCTTTTGTCTTTGATGTTTTTTTTTATGTCTTAGAAGCCTTGACCCCTTCCCGTCCCGTCCAATCGACCGAAGCTTCCGGCTAACACCACGGACGTATTAAGAACAATGTGAAAATCTATTGATTTAGGCAAAATTCTTACATATATAATTATTCTACATTTACCAATTGCTGTTGTTCTATTTTAACGGATTTTAATACTAGTTTTATTAGTATTACTTCAAGTGTATTTTTGTAGTATAAAGGAGATACTAACAGAAAATTTCAGTTGACATTTCTTGTTTACGAGTATAAATCAAGACCGGCTTAGTTTCCAAAGATATGACGTCACTCTTACATGTAAGATGTATACACCAGGTTCCAATATAACCTCACACATATTTACCATTAGGATTGATTAATGTCAGCCCCTCAATAATACTTTAATTGTTGCATTCACAGTATACAGTATATACTATTATTGACATACCGATTTATGTTCTTTCAGTGATCTGGACTCCTGACACCAAAAAGTGGCATCAAGAATATCTGCTGGATCAAGAATCTGGTCTTTGGTTGGTAAGTGCCACGTATTTAGTAGGTAGTTTATGGGAAGACATCAGTGATTTAAGTCACTAACAAAAGGAACATGAAAATAGTAAAGTTCGAGTCATAATGTGTAATAATGGTAATAAACGTTTCTTGAGAAGACTTTTATTCTAACGTGCAGTGACATACTCAATGAGATGGAGACAGCAGTAAGGTATAAGTGAAGTCAATGACCACACTGTAGGGACATTGCAGATTTAATAATAGTAAATGAGTTTAACTCCTGATCGACCTCGCGAGAGATTCTGCGGGGAATAATTACTTTTCTTTCTTTGTTGTTGGGGGAAGGGAGGAGGGTCAGTTATCTATGTTGAGCCAGAGAATAGCTGATACGTGTTATGAGTGTTAGCTCAGTGGTTAACGCCGGTGCCTTTCAATCATAAGGACCCCAGTTCGTGTCGTTCCAAGATTAATGTATGTCGTCCAGTTACAGAGTTGTTGACAATTCATAATCATTGACATTAAATATGAATGTAGGAGACTGACTTGGGTCAGGTTGCGGCTTTGATAAGCCAATGAGGTTTCTTCGCGAGTTCCTGCTTGCAGGAGGATCTAAAAGACATACAATACATACACACATACATGAAGTATTGTTATAATTCAGTGATGTAGGGATGTAGTAAATAAGTACCACTCAATATACATGAATCAGTTGATTAAAGGGATACATATAGAAAACGAATGTATACAATGTAGTAAGTAGAAAAAATAAAGTATGTATAAGTAGTCACTAAACACAACTTAATATACACTCAGTGGATTCAAGGGATGTAGTAAATAAGTACCACTCAATATACATGAATCCGTAGATTAAAGGGATGAAAATAGTAAATAAATGTAGTTAGTAGTAAATATAGATTCCAACCATTAATGTCTGGATTACAAGTCCAGTGATCTAACAACTGAGCTTTCCAGCACTTAGTTGATGGCGATACCAGTATAGCCATTTCCTTTCTGGGTGGTGCCTAGAAGCCAGATTACATTGCATACCATGTCAACATGGATTCACCCCCCCCCCCACCCTACCCAGTTTCACGCGATTCAACCTAGAAAGCAGCAGCGAGGGGATTTCAATGTGTTTTAGGTATAGCTATGCAAGTGAGTGAACAACGGGAAACTAACTGGAAAAGTGTAAATAATGGGGAAATAACAAGTTTATCACTAGAACAGGTCGAACCAGCGGCTTGTAACTCAAAAGTTACTTTTGCGAATCTCGGCCTAGCTATAAACTTCTTCTTTCTATTCCATTGGTATAATTTACCAGTCAGTTTTACCCGAGTGTATTTACGTGTATTTTTAATAACCCAAATGACATTTTACAGCAATGTAGGAAACGTATGCTACTTATCGTTTAAGAAACGAAGATTCGTTCTTATAGAAGTTACAATATCCCCGTCTATGTTTATATCATAGAATATTTAAGCCCATAATTTGTATTATTGTTTTTTCTTCACTGTCTACAGAAGCGAGGATCATGGTAGATGAATTCACGGCACACGGGTTATTGAAGACATCCCCAGTTCTGATTCTCCTCTCACTGGAAATACCCTCGGTCTCTGGAAAGACACATCAGCGTCAAATGTGGATGACGTCATTAAAACATAAAAAAAAGAAGCTGTAACAATTGGCGTCATGATTGTAAATAGTTTGAAGGTCGAAATAACGTTAAAATGTCGTGATAACTGCAGCTTTTGTTTTCTGTCTCTAGAAACACTCTCTCCAGGATACGCAGTACTGTTCTAACATGGCTTCCAGAGGAATGTTAAAATACGTGATTACTTACCGTCATTGAGGATTCATCATGATGAACCGACAGAGCTTGAACATTTAATATTGAAGTATCAAATAATGTACAATGCATTATAGCTCCTTTCGGTTATTGCAAGTTTTATAACTACTTTTGTACAGTTATGTAATAATATTTCAATATTGTAAAAAGGCTTGGCTTTACTTGAAGGCTACGGTATATATTTTTCATCTGACGTATGAGCTACGTATATAGTCTTACGAGGTTAACGTAGTAATTGTCTTCTTATGACATTAAATGTTGATCATTCAAATCCTACTACAAAATTCAGCGACATTAGTTGTTAAGGTTTGATCGTGTTTTTTGAAGTAACGTAATCGGGAGGAATATCCTTTGTGGGGACGGGTTTTCTTAGAAGAAAATTCAAATAAAAGTTATGCAAACTATATTTAATGTTAGCAGATTGGGTGGGGGGGGGGATGATTGGAGCAGGGGGGAGTTTCATTGTCAACTAATAAAATCTGAAGAAAGTGTCCTTGATATGACTTAGTTATTCTTTAAATATGACTACTTGCCCATTAATATTGTACATGGAGGTTTGGAGAAGTATGGTAAGGGAGGTGTGAAATAGTTGTGTTTTTAAGTTGTGTTTGTGTTTTCAAGTTAGAATGTTAAAGAAAGAACAATGTTCTAAATGGTGGTGGGAATTGGAATAGTTTTATCAACAACACAATACCATTAACGAGAGGCTTATGGAATGTATGAAGGTAGAGTTAAAAGGTGAATAAGTCATGTGATATCCAGTAAAGAAAGCATACAATAGTGTATATATGACAAGCTGACTTAACGAATATGACTACTTATATATTAATGTTAAATATGTGGGGTTTGGGGGGGGGGGGGAAAGGAGGGGTACCGGTGGAGTCGTAAGTTTAATATCAAACAAAGTACATGGCTTTGATATGACAGACGTTAAGTATTTAATCGTGACAACTATCAGTCGAAAGTTATATGTTATGTCAAATATTTTACACAAAATGTTCCCCACTATATAATTATTGTTTATTAAGGAAGGTTCCATTATATCATGTGATCAATTTGAGGGAAGACACTAGGTATTGAAACTACTGACATCGAAATCACTGGTGTTGCTTATCGGATGTCAATCACATACTTTCGGTTATACAGAATACTTTAAGGCTTGAGGATGTTATCCAAATTAAAATTCATTTAATTATTGAACTTTTAATAAAGCTTAACTTGTTACGGTACATATACAAATAAATATATTTCGATTATTTTTAACTTTCTTCATATCTAATTTACCACATCTAATGATAATCATCCGAAGCGTCCTAATTTTTCAGATCATCATAAAATATCGGAAGAAATATCGGAAGAGCTGTTTACTCTAATAAATGTACACGTCTATTGACATGTGACTTATATAGAAGGAAGATTTAATTAAATACAATATTGTGACGTTACGTCTCAAGATTTCAATTCAGTTTACTAAAGTATGCGTGCCAAAAATGTCCTTGAAAACAGTTCACGATCATTACGTAATATTATCAATTATGAGACTTAGATTGCTCCGGTCATGAGTTATATTACTATAACATTAAGAACTGAATACAATAATGATCAATCGCATGATAGTATAATTAGTAATACTTAAATAAAGTAGACTTTTCATCGTTTTTTATAAAGAATTTAGATACTAATTCAAAAAATTGTCGTAACTTTTACATATTCTTCACCATTTTGACATTTCATATAACATTACTTCATGTTTTGGTCACTATAGCTACAACCTTCTTTTGTCTAGTTGTTTGTGCAGACTAGAGAATGAAACATTTAAAGCAACAAAAATACAAGTCAGAAAGAGAAATTACTTTAGTTACTTAAACGTTGTTTACTTTCTTTGTTATCAAATTCATTTCGTTAGAGCAAGGTGAAGGTGGGAGGAATGGGATGGGGTGGAGGAAGAAGGGGCGGGGTTGGGGTGGGTAGGAGGCGGAAGGATGTAATACCTAACCATCGATTCCTATGCCTGTAATAAAATTTCAGAAGCCTCTCATTATGTTGTAACTTAACGTTCGTTAATTGGAAAAGATCGACACGACATTTACGGTAACATTGAAATCATGACAACTTATATCATCTGAATTTATGATATACTTAGCGCTTAGACACACCTAAACCTACTGACTCACATGCAAATTTATGTTTAACATGGCAGGTGGCATGAATAACTATAGAAATAACAACCTTGTATGTATAAAAATGTGATTTGATGAACTCGCACAGATGTACAGATAATGAACATACGTCAACGGTTGTCCTTTAAAACCATAAACAGCCATGGAAAACACGCGGTTGTAACGTATGACAGTTGAAACGTGCATCCTACTATGTTATATCCAAACGTATTGACTCACATGCATATTCATATGTTTAACATACCAGGTGGCACGAATAAACAAAATATAAATATCAACACACGGAGTATAAACGACTGGTGTACAACACATTATAAATGTACCGTATGAAATTGTTCGTTTCTATACAGAAAATATGGAAGCTGTACACGATACACTTTCTTTTACCTATTGTCTTCCCATACTTTTTCTTTTACTTACTTCCCTTACTTTTCAAAATGGAAACTGTTGACGAGATTCATGTTAGAAGGAATAATTTAAAACAGATCATTTTCATCTAAGGTCACTTGATATGAATGACTTTTAACAAACACGCAATTATTCCTGGTTACTTTGGAAAGAGTTTCTAATCGTCAAAATCAGTTTCCCTTCTGACGAAGATCAATTAATTAGACAAAACAATCATGTACAAAAAAACAATCCTTACCATGTTATCCTTTCAACAAGAAAATTGTGATCTGATTATAATGAACATACGTCAACGGTTGTCCTTGAAAAACATATGAGGACCCTGACAAAACACGCGGTGATGACGTATCAAAGTTGAAAAGTGCATCCTATTATGTCATTGGAATTCATCACCATAATATGCTTGTATTATAATTTATTTTATCAAAGTTTATGCTGTAAATTCAGAAAAGTTTAAAACCATTTCTAAAAAGAATAAGAAATATTCATTGCCTGGCAATGTCTTTGTTAATAGAAAAATACACTTAAAGCTTTAGCAATGTCGTTTAGTGCGTAATATTATTGAAAGAAGGTCCAGCAATTATATTTTGTTCATCTTATATGAATTGAAAATGCTATTCAGACCGTTCCACGTGCAATATGTAAGTATGAGTACAAAGAAGGATCCACTGTGACTTAAAATATGTCAGTGAATGCAGTGGTTTGTCAACTGAAAAACTAGAGAAATAAAACATGAAATTGTAAGCATCCATTAAATTATTCATGTTAAAACATGATTCAATCCGACAATTGTGATCTGTTGGCTAAGATTGCTAGAACCATGAGCACTTGAATCCCCGGTCTATATATCTACGCCTCTGGGGACATTATGAGGTAATCCAGAGCCAGAAGGTGAAGTCGATGTAGTTAAATATATTTTTCAATCAGTTATAACAATTTCACTGGAGTGGATAGACTTAATCAAACTCATTGTTCTATCCTCATAAACCAACCAAATAATAACAAGAAAGTATGAGTGCAGGTAATACAGCTACATTTATTCTAGTTAATAAGACATACACCATTGTAGTTTGTCAAATTCTCAGCGAGTTCTTTGAATACGACATCGATGAATTCCTGCAGATACATATATAGTAGGTATGATATTAACCGTCATATTTATTGTAAAAATTGTATAATAATGCTCTGTATAAAAATATATGTTGCTTTCATGTGATATTAACACCAAAGCAACCAAGACTGAACAAAAAGCCAGATGTCCTCGACAATTGAGCAGCACATTAGAACACGTTTATGAAAACATAAATTATGTTATTTGCCTGATGTCGTGTTATATCAGCGTTAATGATATACAACAGTAAATGGATTCAAAGGGTTATTACTTGACATTTATTCATGCTATCAATTCCTGCGACACAGTTCACATTTACAACAATTATGTTAATAGTTAACATCAGATTATTACAATATACAAGGTTATGCTTGTTTGTATATTATAGTCTCAACATGTGCTTGAACACTCGTCTGAAGTTTTTATTAAATCCACAGTAAACAAAGGGGTTTGTGACTGAGTTCATTGCCACGGTGAAAAATATTAAGACTAATTCCCCATGCTTTAATTCTGTACCTCTAATGAGAAGAAAGAAAAACAAAGGAGACAAAAACAAAACATTTGTTATAAATATAAAGAAGTTGACTTTTGTTAGTTTGATTTCATAGGAAGAAAATTGTCTACATGATTGTCTTTGATTACCAGTCGTTTGATGATTTTGTCCAGCGGATGATGATAATGGGTTTGTTGATACAAGAATGACTGACAGGTTGCTTGTTACAGGGTTATTTGGTCTCACTCTTTGATGACTTTTGCGAACAGTTCGGAAAGTCAGGACATAAAACAATGGAATTATTACAAAACAACTACAAAATGTAATAATTAATGTGTAAACTTTGTACAAAATTCCGATGAAGTTATTCTCTTCGTAAAAGCAAAACTCTTTACCGAAGAAACTTTCTGTTCCGTACGAAGTAACGGAGACTGTCAAATTTAAAAGTATATTAAAAATCCATACAAATGCGATCTGCAATGTTATAATTCGTTTGTTAAACAGTTTATGATATACGGTGCGGCTCTTTGTCACAAGTACGTACCTGTTAATAGCAATCAATATGAGATGTTGAATCGAAACAGGAATAAATGTTGAATTCGTTTGGTGAAATAATCGACACAAAAATGAATTTGAAATCACAGTCTCTAATGAAGCAAACGCGACCGCCAGTAGAGGTAACACAAGGCAGCAAGTTCCAAAATCAGAAAATGCCAAACTTACTAAATAGCTATTTGCAGCAATTCGCAATTTTCTGTTCTGGGTGATCGCAAGTACAACGAGAACGTTACCAAAAGATCCAAAAATAAATCCTAAACTGCATAATATAATTAAGAAGTGTTTTAATACTGGTGGTATCGGCAAAGCTAAATAGTTTAAATAGGTTGGATCTAGTGTACTGTGCACCGTCACAAAGATTGGCTGGTCGGTTGTTAGATTTTTGTATATTTCCATTCTCGCAATGTATGCGTATGGGGTTCAGGTATCAAATGTTTTTCACAGTTAATTACTGAAAGTATCCTTCTAAGTAATCATAACTTCAATGACGCTGCTCTCATTACTGGGTACCTTGCAGGTACTCACTGAGCCTTTCTGAATAATAACATCAATTTCATAGGTTTAAGGTAGGAGTTGTTCTTACTAAGCGGATTAGCTCCGGCAAATGTATATGCACAATTACCGTACTTTGGCGACACTTCAATAATCCCATTTGATGCTTATGTAGCAAGCTTCATTATGGTTCAATAGGTTCATCAATCTCTTTGTCCTATAAATCACTCACAAATTAACAGTTGTAAAATATATGCTATTTACTGTACAATTAGCAAAGGAATAGCTCGCACCTATCAAAAAAAAATTGACTAGGATTGGATTTAAAGACCTTGTCTATATGCTATAAATGTTTGCAGTTGAACTATTTTCTCGGGTAATTCCATGATGTGTTGCTTTAAGTGTTTTGAAACAAAGAGGAAGTCGAGGAAGATTCCGGGCCGTCCTTAAAAGTGTTTCGTTTCTTCTTTCTTTTCTTCTTCAACAGACGAAAACGCTTTACTTGTAATGACAAGATGATTTCACTTTCAGTTTTAAAATCAATGAAGGTTTCATCCACAGGCAAAGCAAAATGAAAATGTTCTTACTCATTTAAAGCATCTGCTCCAACTTTTTTTAAACTATAAAATAAATAAACAAACATTTACTAATGTTATTTTGTATGAACTTTTACTTTCCTTTCTTTCAAGAGAATACTTTACAGATTAAGAACTCAAAATTCAAGCCACAATTATGAATATTTCTCGTTCCATTTGATGTAGAGCAGTAAGTCATTGGCCCACTTTCTAATCAAAGTACAAAATGTTATAAATAAGAAAAAAACATGATTCTGCATCCAGTTTTTATCAGCTCTGGAGTAAAATTACTTCTCGGTATTCTTTTATTCTCGGAAACGTTCGTTTCGACGTCAGTTTGGTAACCAACGGAAGCACAGATTAAGCAACGATATTATAACCTGATACAATCACTGTTGGATTCCAAGTTAAATGTAATTACATGTTGACAAGTTTATGGCCTTCCGATTAATATTGTTCCTTATGAGTGTGGAACCACTGCTCTTGTTGTGCGGAAGTCCGATTGTTCCCTGCATACACACATAAATTGTTTGAAAATCTTGATTAAGCGACAATTTGCAAACCTTCACATAGCCATTAATAATAATAATAATATATTAAATTATATAGCAAAAATATATGAAAATGCATTTCTATGCGCTTTACAATCGCAAGATTACCCCGGTCAACGATAACATGTCAAACATAGAGACAATCCCTCCACATGACAACAGCTAGGCAGTCGCAGCTGACAGTTTTATCTAACAGGTCCACATTTATACACCTGGGTGAAGAGAGGCAATGGAGATAAAGTGCCTTGCCCAAGGACACAACGCAATGATCTGTCCAGGATTCGAATCTGCAACCCTTAGATCACAAGTCCACTGCCTTAACCACTTGACCTTGACGCTTCTCATTAAACTATATAGTAAGATACAGAACGAATGAGTCCATTGAAATGTGGTCCAAAATCCAATAACAAGAAACGATAGTACCAAGTAATCATACGTCGCATTGAGCTATTCAATTCGATAAAGCAGCCAGTGTAGAAATCTGCAGTGACTGGTCAATGGTCTGCTATTAAAATCGTCGTGGTGTATATACACATATAATGCATATACCTTGTTTTTTATTATTGCAATTGTGACTCGGTATTATTTTATATTGTTATATTGTGTAAAACTACACGAAAAAATTACTTTGCACGTTACCGTCAAATTAATGCACTAAGTATCCCAGCTGTATAATATCCACCTTTTAATTTATTTCCCGATTAGTGTCAATGAAAGTTAGTTGTTAAAAGCCATTGCGGTCACTCAAATATGTTGTTTCAATTTAGTGAGGCTGCACTTTGTTGATATTTCCTTCGTTCCATAATGACACGTAATGATACTTGAGCGGGATATGAAGAAATGAATTTTCCGTTACCATGGCAATGACTTACATTCATATTCAATAACAGTGATTGCCTGTATTTGTTCTAAGCTGTGTAGATAAATGAATCTTTAACAACCACAAATAAGGCATAGCAGAACACATGGCTGTTTATTAATTGTCTTTATGCTATAGTTACGCTTTCCTCGCCATTAACTTGAAGAAAGTTCGACACCAAACTTGAAACCGCAGCAGTTCTTCTACGTATACTATGTTCTTATTTTGTTCAATCCTGAATAATTGATTTAGATGTCGCACTCTCGGGTCTAACCTGCTGTGAAGTTAAATACTTAAAGCTTAATTTTCAAACAAGAATGGTTGGACTATGCCACCAATGATAATATGTATATCATGTGAAACATATTTACAATTGAATTCCTTTAACATATAAACCTTCTGGATCAACATGAAATGATCAAAGGATATGTACACAACATTTACTTATATTCTTACATGATGAATTTAGTCTCTCAAGTAGTCGTGACTGTCTCAGTGGAACTTTTACATTCTGTTCTGCAAATTCTGATTGATGATCAATTCCTAAACTGAGTACTTACTGATGGTATTAGTGTATCGCATTATTCTGTGTGATACCATGATATGACAGGACACAGTCAGTTCGGACGGACGAAAATCGTCTACTATCACTTTTGGGAAAATCCTATTTTCCCTATTTGGGAAAATCCTACATCCTGCAGATGTTCATTAAGATAAAATGACTGAGGTACCTCGACATGCATTAAAACACGTTCTGTGAAACCCCTCTTCCATATCATAAGCAAATTAATATCGTTAGGAAAACTTTTTAATAATATTGTGACCGTTCTTAGAGATCAGCACTATATTAAAGAAACAAGAGTACAATGAGGTTTAAAGTTCGATTTACCAAGACTGTTTTATTAAAGTATAAGTCAAATTTCAACTTCAAATATATGTATAATATAGTTTATTTTGAACTAAATAATCATAGTCATGCCGTGTTTGATGTAGTAATGTAACTCTCATTTACTTTATATAAAACCGCCAAAAGATCATTGGCTACATTTGAAAACACTAGAAATAAAACATAAATTACTTTCCTATTGTTGTCAATTAGAATTCGAAAGCGCGTTGCGTCCTTCGATTAGATTTTGATAAAAGATATTGATAGTGGACAATAAACACGATATGTTTACAATACATGCATCAAAACTTTCTTCAGTTTATAATACATTATTTCTAATTAATTAAGAGTTTTTTAAATGAATATAATTGTAATCTGAACCAAATTCAAGAAACTATAATGCTTACAACCCAGTACGGTTAGGCTTAGCTAAAAAACGTTCTTTACCCAATCGGAAAACAAATTAAAATAAAACAAATTGCATTAGGAAACGTTAATGAAAAACAAATACCGGATATAATATACTTTACCCGAAATACCCTTCCAAATATGATCTCATTAAGAACAAAGAGAAATATCTTTCGGAGTCCGGTTCTCGACAGTGTTTGTAGTATTCGACTCTTTGGATCATATTATTCGATTCGCTATTTACAATTTCAAAAAACATAGCAAAATTGTTATTTTTATATAGAGACAATTATTTTATTTTAATAACAGACAAATACTATTCTACAAGAAAGCCTACAGGGAACCATTTACCTTTTGCATTGTGAATTCAAAATGTGACATTCGCCAGTATTATCGAATTTCTTGCTTCACAGCCCAGCAGAGGAGAAAAAGGATTGAATAAGGGTTTTGAAATTTAAAAAATCAGGGACGGGGCACCAGTGACATTCATTGCAAAGCTTGAAAACTCCTAGGCAAAATAAAAGTCATGTGCATTCAGTAATGCAAATTTCTTTGCGTTGTCATTTCTTTCTACCAGTAGACGACTGAAATTTAACAACAATGGTAGCCTACTTTAAAAGGGACACCTATTATTTATGATTAAAGATTTTGTTTTATAAGTTTTGATAAGTTTCTTTCACAAAAGTTGGGCTACGTCCCAAACGTGCAATCTTTGATGCAACATCTGAGCATTTTATTCGTAAAAGCGGGACATATTTTTTGGGATGAGCAGACTTAACTATATAATTAACAAGAAACGAAATTAAAAATATAGAAGCTATCCAATCATTGCACTAGAGAAAAATATTACGTCCGAAGAATTATGATTTCCACTTTGAATAGCAAGTTATGTGGCTATCAATTAGCAGCAAAAGTATTCCCTATCAGTGGGTTATTGACTTTCAGTAGTTAATGCTGGAAACCAAAATGTAGAGAAAAGGGAGAATTACAACAGTTGTAACTAAAAGAGACGTCAAAATATATATGCCATGAAGAAGATATTAAATATGCCTAGTATGCAATTGGTTAGAAGGAAGTTTGATTTAAGACGAAGTTAATCCATTATTAATATTGTAAAAAATGCGTATCGACAATAAGCAATGGATATCCATTACTCACTACAATGTAGCCCTAATTGCCTGAATAGGTTTAGTTGAGTTATTGTGAGCAATCGTGACATCATCTTTAAGCCTCATCAGTAGCGTTGATTACTAAGTGTCTCGTTTCGATTTCTCTTTTCACAGCTGTCAATCACTTTACAGAAGAGAACCTTAATATAATTTGTCCTAACAACGTGTACATTCAACAAAATTGATGAACTGTCAATAACGTATAGTTACATGACAAGAAACGGTTTTGCTTTTTAATGGCATTATCGCCAAGCTCACAGAGATATATTACATCAGCGGATTTCATTCCCAATATCTTGTAATAATAACTATTGACTATTGTTTCAGCTTTTCATAATTCCGAGATGTCGAAAGATTATAAATATTTCAGTTTTATTGAAGTTTTTTTTACTTAATGAAATACGTACGGTTTCATTCATTGATCATTCATTTTTAGTTCAAAGTTCAAATTTAAGTAGAAAACAAACTATCCCTTAAACATCATTACTATGGTGAACCACACACATCATCTCAAACATAAACTATTTGGGCCATGAATCCTGATGAGAAAATACAACACTTTAAAGTTCCAAATGATTCGACGAGCCGTCTCCATTTATAAATTGGTAGTGTCATATTAGTCATGAAGACACTTTTCTTGACTAACTGTTCGTACCTAAGTAGTCTAAAACTCACAATTATGTATGTAGAGAAATCTAACACACTGTAATACGATCAGGAGTTGATCACACACCTTTATGAATATATTAGGTTTAATCTAAGGATAGGTTGTATTATTGGAATTGATATAATTTTGCACGAGCTCTTACCTTATATACATCTTTGTGGATATTTCTTTATAAACTCGTGTACATTTCATCTTCAGTTTGAAAATCTGTTGTATTTTTAGATGATAATGAATAGGTTTCTAATCAATTTTGTTACATCCCCAAAAGTCCACTGATATAGTATGTTAATTTTTCAAGTTGACAAAATCAAGGAAATCTGAAACATCAACAAAAAAGTAAAAAAGGGACAGTTTTGAAATCACCATATTCACATCTTGTTCAATAAGGAAATGAAACTTGTGAATAACATTGTCCAATCTGAAAAGTCTGAAGATTAAAACTGAACATATTTAAGATGACGATTTTTAACTCTATTTCTTATCTTTTGTTTTTATTTAAAGAATCGGGGAATTGACAAAACCGATAACTCGTCTATTGAGATGATGGATACACCAATGGGTGGATCAATACCAGTCCATTCAAGTAAATGTTACATGATGTTATTAATACAACACATTGGTTATATATGCTTTGTAATTGACATGTGAGTCTAAACGTGATGGACTAGTTGTAAAATGCTACATGATCCCATAACTTTAAAAGGTTCTTTATACCTTGTGTTATCTTACCATATTTCATCCAATGACTAGTAAAGCAAAGTAAACATACATCAGAGTTGCCTGGTGATATATGGATACTTTGTTATGTAGAAATTATCGACTCTTTCGAAGATATAAGCTTACCCTGGTGGAAATTCCAGTTGAACTTTTGAACTGGGTTCAACTGGAATTTTCTATACGGAAATTGGCCCAAATTTGAACTAGGTTGAACTGGGTGAACTGGGGTTCCCAACTGGTTCAACTATGTTTTACTGGGTCCAACTGGTTCAACTATGCTTAACTGGGTCCAACTGGTTCAACTATGTTTTACTGGGTCAACTATGTTTTACTGGGTCAACTATGTTTTACTGGGTTTAACTGGGTCAACTATGTTTTGCTGGGTTAAACTGGGTTAACTATGTTTTACTTCTTATATTTTTAAATAGTTTGAACTGGGATTCTCAACTGGTGTTATCTACACTTATATAACACCACACTATAAGAAGTTTTCATTTTTAACAGT
>JAIPMN010019285.1:0-17023 GCA_020650975.1 Apostichopus californicus
TTCACATCAGAAAAATGTAATCCTATATATACTCAATTATTGATGCAAGGAAAATGCGAACCTAAAGAGATACTTTTCTCAATATATATAATTTACAAGCAACTAGGTTAAACTTCAACTCAAAAGTTTGAACTGTAAGAAGGATAATTTGGGGAATCAGAGATAAAAAGATCAAGGGAATTGCGGACCTATACCCCTTCGTTTGCACTGTAGAAGTCTGTTGACAAGCAAACTGGGAACCCAAAGAGTTAACGGTACTCTCACATCATTGATTTTGGCATATTTGGTATTTGGTTCACTTAGAGTCTCACTAAAAGTAAAGCTAAAATCCCATTAGTGAGGCCCGGAGGAGGGTGCGATAATTATCACTAGCGTATCTCTCCAAGTCACTGGTGTTTTCTGCATATATTTTTTTGGGGGCACTTGGGCCATGGGGGGTGTTTGAACACCCAAAACACCCCCCCTTGGCTACGCGCCTGATAACATAGGCATAAAGAATGCTTTTATCTGCAAGATATTTAAAATCTTGTGTTCAGTGTTGTTTGCAAAAAAAAGAGGTTTTGACTCGAGCGGTCGTTGCCTAAAAATTAAATACTATAATACTATAATAACGTCTTATCGTGTTAGCAAAGTATGATTAGTAATTTGAAAATCGAGGTCAAGAAAAATTGTACACAAACAATTTGAGGCATAAAAGGTCAGCAGAAATAAATTTCGTGAATGGACAAGTCAAAATTTTTGCCTCGATAGAGTAACCTCACGTGTTATGCAAGGGGCTATTATGGGCTTCCCTCAGGCAGCCCAGAGGCCTTATACACGCCCTGTGATACGCGATAATATAAACACAATTACCATCTATGTTTCTAAAACTATTATGCCGCCGAACTTCGCCAGAAGCTTTTTTTGGCAAACAAAAAATAAAGCATACGGGAGGGGGTGGGGGGGTTGAGCGATCACCGACATCTCACATAAAGGTCGTCATCAATTTTTGGTTTTTTGTTGCTAAAATTTTTTTTTTTCGTGACGGCCAATAGGGGGGGCGCACGCCCGTTGCGCCCCCCCCCCTGGATACGCCCCTGTATGCAGTTTTCATAGTATAAAAAGACTTGTGTGATCACTGAAAAATGCACACAAATTATTGTGAAGATTAACTGATATCTTGAAAATAACATATTTCATTAGATGAATTATTCTTTGTCATCCAGTACCAAAATCCACCCCTTCCAACTTGCATATATATGTCACAATATTTAATGTATTGTACGTACTTGCTGTGGATCATTTCCTTAAGATTTTAAATTTGAAAAAGATTAATCTGAAGGAGTTGGAAGCCTGGGTAATTACTGCCATGAGAAAGTAGCTGAATCTTCGATCCATTTAATTTTAACATAATTTCATGTGGACACCCTTCATTACAGGAGAATTCCACCGGCACATGTGAAGACCAAGTATGCTGTTGGAATAGTCAATCTTTTTGGATCACTCAAAGACCCACACACTTCCACCGGCCATGTAAGTATACCATCTAAACCATCTAGTTGCCTGGTAAAAAAAACAGTTATCTGTAACATGGCAGGGAACAATTTGAATGTATCATGGAGCAATTTGTTTCTCAATATTGTGCAACTGCTAGTGCACATCTGCAAAAATTCGTAGCAATATTTTGTGCACTAATTGCCAAAAGTGGTATGCAAAATTTTACTACTAAATTGTTCTCTGCAGTCATGTCATGGGTGAATGAACTTTCTTCTGCATTTATCCAATGTAGAGTAGAACCAGAAAATTATACTGACACAATGTTTATAGACTTCATTCCCATTTGTGCGGAGCACTAATTAAGCAGAATACATGTAGTTATTTGATCACAAAGACGAATTCGAGTCACTGGAAGTCAGAATCGCAATGATTTATACAAATTAACACAAGCCTACAAATCCTGCATAATTTAAATTTACTTATAGTTTAACCCAATTAGGCATCACATCTATCTTGTTGTTGAAACAACTGAAATGATCAGACTTATAAGCCATGATCTGGAATGAAAGTTGTCATTGTACTGTCCAAAACTACTCACAAGACCTCATATTGAATGTTTGTTAATTGGTCTGGAACTTGTATTCCTTCACTATACACAGAGAGCCATTTATCAATACTTTTTAGCCAAACTAAGAAAGGTATGTAAGATTTAAGGCAGCTTATTTTCAAGTCGGTATAATAGTTTTCCATAATAACATATAACTATGTTTTACAGCTTGTGATTATCTGAAGCTTTTGCAATTATTTGGTGAATTCTGATCCAGGTTATTATTACAAGTATTATTTTCTACTTTTCCACTATTTTTATTTTTTACTTCATAGTGTTTCTCCCTAAAACGATTGTACCAGTTGTATCAATAGTAACGTTTAATGAAACAAAATTCTTAGGTTGTACATGTAGGTGCCTCCAGAATGTAGTGGAAAGGCACAGAATTTTCAGAATGCATTTAATGGACAGGCTGACTTATTTATAGGTTTTATGAAACAGTAATCCTGGAAAGTGTCCTGAATGATGACGGTCAACTCATCATAATCCTAGAAGATAAGCTGGGAAGCATACAAATCAACGTATGTGTGTGACACATTGCTCGTAATCCGCTAACTCAATAAGGGAAAGGTGGATGAAATTCAAACTTAGTATGTAGGTTAGCTTTATTGAGTAGATGAACCCAATTAATTTATGACAGGTCAAAGGACATTTGAGGTCACATGGGTCAAGTGCTAACAACCTTGTAATCGGGGTGAATCTTATAGGAGAAACTTAGATGAAACTCATAGTTGGTTACTTGGAATGCAGATCACCCATATTAAATTGATGAACCCAATTGATTTCATAGGAAGTCAAAGTTCATTTGAAGTGAACATGGGTCAATTGCTAAAAAACTATATAGGGGAAATGTGGATGAAACTCATTTGGTATGTAGGTCACTGAATTATGTAGCTTTCTGACAGTATGGAAATAAAATCTTGACAGAATTTTTAATTTGAGACAGCAAGGAATCATAAAACCTTGGTTTTCTTGTTTTTTGCAGGAAGCTTTCTTTGATAAAGGAGTAATACTGGTTTCCAGCTGCCAGAATGAAAAATGTGTATAGGAGCGAACGATAGTCTGGAAGGTATCATCTGCCTATGCAGAAATCTTGTGGGACAGAAGATGGTGGCCCTAAACTTAAGAGGAGTGTAGATTCAAGTGATGAGCGAAGTGATGAGGAATATCAAGCTGATATTAATTGGCTGAAGCACACTCCTGCTGTCTCTGCTGATACGGACATAGTGATGGAGAAGATGAAAAATACTCTATGTGTAGGAAGAAAGCTTGTCAACGAACAATCACCAGCTGCCTTTGTAATAAGGGAATTTCACAGTTTCAGATTACCCGAGGACTTGTAAATGATGTTTCTTTTTAGTTCGGTTTATTTGCAATACCGTATGCAATTGTCATCGTGAATTGTTATTGTGCTGCACTTTTACTTGTACATGGAACTTTAATGACCAACTATCCAGTACTCAACACTAGAGGACAGAACATCAAGACTACAAGAGCATATTTGTAAGAGGACAAATTGAGTAAAATGTACTCAACCATACTGACTAATTGATTGATAACTGTCGACAGACTATCATTAGTTCCATAATTTATATGGACAATGAAGTACTTCGCCAACCTCTACCATGGACTTGGTTTTCAGCTTGTCAAATTGTGAAAGTGGAATTGGGAGTTTGAGACTGAGGAATTCTTGTGGTTTGAAATAATGGATATACACTGATATCCACATTTCCTCACTCTACCTTCTTTTTTGGTTATGATGCCAAAGGCCGAGTAACCTGTGCGATCATGTTGGCGTGTGTGTGTGTACGTGTGTGTACTTGGCATTGCTACCATATAGCAGGTCCTCTCCTGTGGGTGAGGAGAAGGAGAGCGAGCACCGCATCGGAACCACTAAACCTTTTGGTTTCTTGTACAGATTGAACAAGATTTCCGACTAATGTTCAGGGAAGAGTATCCAAATCTTTTGGAGAAATGGCCGGTCCTACAGCCGAAGATAATTAAGCTTGCAAGACAATATGCAGAGAAAGAAGCCACTAGACAGCTCCTTGCAACAGTAGACCATGGTCCCTGTGATGATGTTGAATTACAAAGTGTAACTTTATCTTTGGTAGTTGGCTTATATAATTGATTATCCCCTTTATTTCTTTTATTACTGGTGTATACGTAGATGAACTGCATGCATCTTTAGGTTTATTGTGATACTCAGGTAAGATAACGTAAGGCTTGTAAAACCAATTTCTTGCTATTTCTGACTTCAGTGATGTGATTAGTAACATGTGAATTTGACATGTAATTAGTGCACCTGCTTTCATGACACATAAATTTAGTTTTTTTATAACTGAACTTGTGCTTTCCTTCTTAACACCAAAAAGTGAAAGTGTACCCCACATGTAGCAAATCTATACGTATAGCACAAAAAGTACTTTGATTGGGTTGGAAATAATTTCACACACAATAGGCTTGATCACTGTTTACCTTGTAGCTATATGTTTACTTGGTCGACAACTTGATCAAGCAGTTGGACTGTATTGAGGTCATAATGGGTCATTATCATATGCTGTGTAATGAGTTCTTGTTTTAACTTTTATTCTTCAGGTTGGGACACCCAAACTACTGCATTCTTGTTGTTGCTGTCTGTTACCACCAGTCAATCAGGGGCGTGCAGGAACATCCAAAATACCTGTTGCCAAAGCTGTGGAGTTCCTTATCCAGTATGAAAAGGTAGGATTGGTTAGTTCATTATTCTTTACAGTCATCAAATATGAAAATAAGAGGTCTGCTCTTCTAAAATAAATGTTTAATTAAAAAAAGGTCTAGCCATGTCCTGGTTTAGTAAACCAGTGGCTAACAACTATAATTATACAAGGATAAAGCCCAACATTAGGGTCTTTGGTCCAGAGGTGCCTGTAGTATTATATGTTAGGCATTTACATGTATTTCAGTCTATAAATACCGAGGACCACAGTATGATACAGGAGCCTAGTGGTACTGCTTGTGTCGTTCCGATCAAATGGTTGTGGGTTCAAATTCTGCCTGGGACTGATGTCATAGAAGACCAGCCCACCTAATTGCTTCTGTTTTTTGGTTACGATGCCGGAGACGGAGTAACCTATGCGATCATGTTAGCGTGTGTGTGAGTGTACGCCAGGGGCCATTTGGAAATGCCCTACTTATTCTGAGTTGCATTGTTTGATGAATGTTTATAATGTTTTGAAAATGTTAAATCTTGGCTTACAGGATATTTTTTTTCAATTTGTAGTAAAATTAAGGATCTCTGGTAGTCATAGTTAAACAAAGACCTACAATCTCGGACAAAACTCCTTGGGACACCCCCGCTCCCCCGTACAATGTTGGTAAACAAATCTTCATTCACGTCACACCATTTCCCCCCACATTGTAGGGGGGAAGGGGGGGTTTGGGTTATTCGTCCACCAAAAATATTGTATTGCCTTCCATATTCACTTGGAATGTGCTAACGGAAATTATTGCTAAAACCACGACAAGTGTCCCAACAGTTTTGTCCATGATTGTAGTTCAGAGATCATATTCGTGTAATTCTTCATGTTTGTAGGTAGTAGATCACTATGTAAAGTTTTACTTGTATTTGTTACTCCTCTTTTGAAATTGGTCTAAAGTAAAAGTTTTAGCTCCATCCCACAGGATGAGATGTGTGTCACCCAAGGGATGCAGCAACACAAGTTCCAACAATTACTTAACAATCAACTTAAAACTAGTGAGATAAAGTTTTAACCTCATCAAGAACCTAATGAGGCCTAAATTTATTCATTTGTTCATTTTCACTGAGTGGTTCCAGTATTGATGCCTTCCTGGGAAGGAGAAAGACAGCGATGCAACCATACATCCTAGCTCATGGAGAGACGAAGAGGAATATCTCACGATACTATGTCATTGTGGACCATATGGCACTACCCTGCTCTGCCCGTGATGCTGAAGGAGCATTCGATACTCTCTTCAAGAGCCACTATGTCTTTGGGTTACAGTATAGTAGCTATCTTAACAACTTTTGACATCACCAACACACGTCAGAGACCACGAATTCGAGAAATAAGATCCAAATTCCAAGAATCAGCTGCTTCAAATGCAAAAGACATTTTCTTGGTGTAGCAGAACTATTTAGACACTTGAGGTTACAACATGGTTTTTATGATGGAAAAAATTTAGTTCTAAAGTGTGGCCAAGGAGTGTGCTCTCACACGTTTGATTAATTTAGTGGGCTGAAACGACATATAGTTAAACATGATATCTTTACGGGGCTCCAAAAAATGGATGTTGAATTTGATGAAGACAATATCTGCCAAGCTGAAAATGATGAATTAGTTGATCATGATGATATAGAAGGTGACATAGCATTGCCCATGTCTGGGATCCTTTCCTCCCAAGATCTCCAAAATCAAGCTGCAGGTGTAATTTGTCAAATGTCGGCAAGCTCAAAAATCTCTCACAATGCTGTAAACACCATTGCAAATTCAATGGACATATTTGTTGGTGATATTACTAATAGCATATTAGCGGTTCTTGAAAAATCTGTTGGAGAACATGGACTGGAAAAAGACTGATGTTTATAAAGATATTGAATCACATATAATTTGCCTTCAAAATCCATTCAAAGAACTCAAAGTTCTGAATTCAAGAGAAGAAAGTATTTTACCATGCAGGGTATGGTAGAACCTCGTGAAATTTCATGACGATTTCGAATGGAGAGTCGTTTTAATAAAACAACAAGAGCACAGGAACAAGTACCTGTGAATGGTACCTTTATTTACATTCCAATTATCAAAACATTAGAACTGTTGCTAGAACACCCAGATGTATTGCATTACATAACTCATGACCACATTAGTAGTGATGGCGTAATCAGGGACTATTGTGATGCTAGTCAGTTTAAAAAAATTCCACTTTTTCAAGATGATTGTAATGGACAACATCTGCACTTTTTCTATGATGACTTTCAAACACTAAATCCTTTAGGGTCAAAAACATCAATCCATAAAATAGATGCATTTTATTTTGTCTTAAAAAATTTACCGCCTAAATTTAATTCAAGTTTACATAACATTCACCGTGCTGCCCTTTGTCACACAGAAGATATAAAGCAGTATCAGTTTGATCCAATAGTTGAGCACATAATAAAAGATATCAATTATCTATCTCAGCATGGTGTTGTACTTCCTAATGGGTCTTACAAAAAGGAAACTCTCACCCAGTTTAGTGCTGATAACCTAGGTGCTAATGCCTTGTTTGGCTTTGTTGAGAGTTTTTCTGCTAGTCATTATTGTCGTCTTTGCCTGCCAAACAGTGAGGATGCAGAGATAGTTTTCAAAGAGGAAAACATGCAAATCAGGAAAAAAGACTTACACAACCACCATGTGCAACAGGCTCAACATGCTAATGCACATATACAAGGAGTCAAAAGAGGATCCATTTTGAATAACTGTTCATATTTTCATATCCTTTCTAATTTTTCTCTTCATGTAATGCATGATCTCCTAGAAGGAGTGGTCCAGTATGGAGTTAAGTTAGTACTATCTCATTATGTATTCCAGAGAGAATCTCCTTTGATTTCATTATTGATTTCAATAAACAAATAGAGAGTTATGATTAAGCATTCTCAAGTTAAGTTAAAGTCCAAGGGTAATGCTATTGGTCAAAAAGCAATGCAGTCTTGGTGCTTAGTGAGACATTTGCCACTCATAATTGGACATCTCATACAAGACAGATATGCCTTACTTTGAACTGTTGCTGAAGCTACTAGATTGCATGAATATTATATTTTCACCAAAAATAACTCCTGGCCTTAATTGCACAACTGAGTATTCTAATTGCAGACCATCATTCAAAATTCTGTGAAGTTTTTCCAGGGCATTCTCTAATTCCTAAGCGCCATCTCATGGTTCATTACCCTACATGTTTGCGAGTAAGTTGGACCACTTGTACATGTCTGGTGCATGAGGTACGAGGCAAAACATCACTATTTCTGTGAAATTGCAGAAAGCTCCCGAAAGTTTAAGAATATTTGTAAAACCGTTAGTAAAAGACATCAGATCAGTCAGATGTACCATTTCAATTCAAAACAACCATTAGAAGCTCTTCTTGTGGGTTCCTGGCTCAGAGACAACAATATCGAATTTTTCTGTGGATTGTATTGGGTCTATTATAGAAAAAGTCCCAGATTCTACTCTCCTTACCGAAGTGTTTGTGGCAAATTGGGTAAAAATCGGTGGGACGGAATATAAACAGCAACATATGTTGGTCTATGACATGGAGGAGATGCCATCATTTGGTCAGGTGCAACATATAGTGATTCACAAAGACACTGTGTATTTCATTTTGCAGGTGTGGAATACAGAGTTTTAAGAATTGTTCCATGTATATGCTTTGAAGGAGAGAGTTCCTCCTTATTTTGTTGTGACAAATATCTGTGAACTTGTTGACTTTAAACCTTTGTCATTGTTAAGAAGTCAATCCAGAAATGTTTATGACAAATTTGCTTGTCAAAGGCACATCATTTTTAAGTAATTGAAAAAAAAAGTGATTTAAAGTTGACGAAAATTTTTCATGTTCAATCAATCAATGGATGCAGCAGACTGTCATTTTTTATGCCTTTTATAGTGTTGTACTTTGTAAGCAATTATATCATTAAACATTTCTTTTACTAGCAAATTATCTTACAGCAAATTATTTTTAAATATCTCTATTTTGTGGTTGTTTGGTGTGTTACATGAAGCAAGAGGTCTTTAAATTAACATTTTGGCTAGGGAGGTCTTTTTGTGAACAAAGTTTTTTGAAAACTGTTTCAGTATTTGGCATTTGTTCTATATACAGTCCGATGCATGGGTCTTTCCAGTAACAGGATAATTGAAGATGGATTATTTGTTAATGATATACATATAAAGAAATATAATTTGTGTAATGGAATACACGTTTTTCATAAGTTAACGAATGACCATTTTCCCCTTATTGGTCATATCATCAGTTGAATTTCCTGAAGGTTATATCAATAAATTTGTAGAGAAAAAAACCAATATGACTTTCTTGTTTAAATTTTTGTTTCACTTGTTATATCAGTTTAAGTAAATGGTAGCTTAGCTCTACATGTGATACAGTCAACAGTTTATACTGAGATAGACCATGTATATGAGTCAAATTAACACTATATAAAGAGTATAAAAAAATATCCTGTGGTGTTAATTCAGCACCATCTGGTGTAGAATAATATATACACCAAAGGATTAGAGTTAACACCATATTTGGTGTACATATATCCTACAATGGTGTTAAATCAACACCATGTGGTGTCACATAATTAACACCACAGAGTATAGATTCAACACCCTATTTGGTGTTAAAATAGTATTCCAAGAAGGGTGTTCATTTAACACCAGCTGGTGTGGTCAGATATACAATCCAAAGGAGAATCAAATTTAAGACCATCGGTGTTGAATATAACACCAGAGTTTTTGCAGTGTAGTACTCATTTTTTACAGCACTGTGGTGAAGTGGTGAAGGCAGTGGACTGCTGATCTAAGGCTTGCAGGTTTGAGTCCTGGCCAGATCATTCCGTTGTGTCCTTGGGCAAGGCCATTGCGTCTTTCCATCCAGGTGTATAAATGGGGACCTGTAAGATATACTGTCAGTTAGGGGCTGTTTTCACCGCAATGAGTAGTCTTATGTTTGACAGGCTATCGTTTACCAGGGTAGTATTATTGGGCGCCTCTGGCATCGTTATCGGTGGATAGGTCTGCGCTTTATCAATCCTCATTATTATTATTAATATTATTTATCATGGAAAGAACCTCCATTAAAACTCCCTGCAGTGTACAGCTTAGGTCTACATCATCAGGACATTCCTTTTCTTCAGTTTTCTGATTGCAACTGGTTGATAACTGAAGGGGTCCTCAGCGGTACTGTGGTACTGCAAGCAGTACTGCGAGTGCTGCGGTACTGCGAGCGCTAACAAGGTCACCATACATGCCACTGTCCTTGACTTCATTAGCAGCAGATACAGAGAAACCGCTTTCCTGCACCACAGTGGCGTCAGCAGGGCAAAGGATCTGCCCCAACACTCTATCCGCAAAAGATAACCATATCAGGTTTCATGTACTCAGCCGTGGAGGCCTCTCTCGGGGAGATAGCTGCTTTCTTCACTCTGCTCTTTAAAGAGGGCAGAGCGGCGTCGACAATCCGCAACTACCGTTCAGCCGTTGGGGCTATACACAAGGGCCTCCCAGACGGTTCGAAAGTGGGTGACAACTCGGACGTTACGAAAATCATACGAGGATTCTTCCACACCAGCGTCTCGACTAGGACACTACCCCGACGGTCACTCGACGAGGTTCTGACCGCATTAGCCAGACAAGCCGATCAGGGAGACGTCACTGCAGGACCTAACCAGGAGAACCCTGTTTCTACTGGCGGCAGCATCGGCCCGGCGTCGGAGCGGGATCCACGCCCTATCTATCAAAAAGGACTTCATGAGATTTGACAATGACGGGGGGAGGCTGCTTCCTGACCCAGCCTTCCTCGCAAAGAATCAATCAATGACTTTTTCGCCGGAGGAAATTTTCCTACCGTTGATTGGATCTCTTTCGACCATCAAGGAGGACCGACGTTGGTGCCCAGTACGGGCATTACGGATAAACCTGGACAAAACTAAACAAATCCGTACGTCCGACCGTCTGTTTATACTGCCACGTGCACCGCATACGCCAGCCTCGAAGGACACCTTGGCTCGATGGCTCCGAACTACGATCTCGAGTCATACAACGGACCCGTCAGCAGTGCGGGGCCCACGATGTCAGAGGAGTCGCGGCCTCACGAGCATGGTTCGGCGGCGTCCCGGTCGAGGCCATCATGAAGGCTGCGGCATGGAAGTCAAACACGAACTTCGTCTCCTGCTACCTGCGGAACACCAGGTCACCTGATGGAGACTTCGCCAGGGCAGTGCTCAATCCGCCGAGACGCGGCACCTGGGCCCACCACCGATGACGGCTGTGTCACCCTGGGGCGCTGTGTAAGTATGAGATAGGTAGATGAGTGAAGTAGACTCCCAAAAACTAAGAGGAAGAGTAGGGCGGGTGGGTTGGGTTTGTGTATGTATGTATGTATGTATGTATCTATCTATATATATATATATATATATATATACTGTTGGAAAATCAACAATAGTGAAAAAACTTGCAGCCTCCACCGGGATTCGAACCCGGGCCTCCCGCTTTGTACGCGGACACCCTAACCATGGACGCTGATTGTATTTTCAGAGGTTCTAAACCGGTAAGGAAGGTCGTAATTTCACTGTAGGCGTTTGTCACCTGTATCGAACAATACTAGTTCTGTTTTCGGTGACATATTTTGCCTTACTCTAGAGATCACTCAAAGAAAATGTTCTAGCGATGCTTCTGCATGCAGACTTTAACAAAGTGTTATATACATGGGCGCATATCCTGGTGGGGACAGCGGGACGCGTCCCCAGCAACTTTTTCAGTGGTGGGCACATGATATACCGTGTTCCCACCAATTTGCCTTGACCAAACGCTGCATTTAAAAAATCCCCTGTATTGAACTTTGGCGCAGTTTCATCCAGCATTGTGAAAATGACATGCAGCAGTTTTCATTTTGTAATATTTATCCACAGTTCTTGAATATTGACGGAAATCGCATTTGCGGCAGTCTATACTTGTTTTCTGGGAGAGAACCCCAGACCCATCGTATACAAAGGTGTACTTGGATTATTTGTCCCCTGATTTATTTTTCTGCAGACGCCCATGTCTTTCCCAAACTAAATTTGTAAGCCATGAGATCTCAAATTTAAGGAGGTTTGGGAGCATCATTGGGTCTGGGAAATGTTATTTCCGGCGATCTGGGAGGCATATTTGCGAAAAACATTCTTGTACGCTACGCGCGAAATTATGATGGCGCTCCGCTTAGATACTATCAGAGAACAGATACGCGTCCCCACCATTATTCAAGACTGATCTGTGCCCATGGTTTTATAACATGAAAGTACTTTTTAAGTGCCTGCATATCTCAACGATGAGATGAAATACTTTTTAAGGAAAAGTCGCCCAGGAAAGAACCTGGGCACGAAAACCAAACTACCAAACTACTGATCCGCTCTCAGCCCCAGTCCCCTTGCATCGGGACTGACTGTGATCATCGCCGGGTGTGCATCACCATTCCCCTCGAAAGGGAACAGATACTACACATGATCTTAGCCAAAAGGCCGAGAAGCGATGAAATGAAATACTTTATATTGTTTTATTACTTCAAAATAGATTCTGCCAGTGCCTTTATTGCCTACAAATCGGGCCCTTGGTCTTCTCTTTTTTTTTCAATAAAAATTTGACTAAATATACCTATGGAATTGATGTATATAATAGCAGCATTTTGCGTGTAAGCCCCATTGTAACCATTGTATCATCCGACAAAACCAAACGTCTAGTTGCCATCGACAACGATAATTACACGAATATGGTTACTAAAAGTACCATTCAAACGGCCAATTATACGGAGAAGAAAAGGCTGAACCCTCCCCAAGACAGAACAAATTAAGTTCAACGGTAGGCTCCACAAAATCATTGATAAATACCAAATAATCGATCCAGATCTCTGGAAAACTGAAAAGTAACATATGCTGTGAACCCATGCCATGCGCTGTGTACGGTTTACCCAAGGACCACAAGGATAGTCATCTGAAATGTCGCCCTATTCACTCGGCAACAGACACACCTGCTACCAAACTGTCTGAAAGTTTAGCGTATTCCCTCACCCAACTGCTAGACAAAGTCCCAGCCCATCTTCGAAACTGCGACGATTTCCTTCGGTTCCTTGACGACATCAAGGAACAAAATATACACGGGTTCTGCAGCCTCGACGTTAGCAACCTCTATGGATCTATCCCTTTGGATGACATGTAAAACAAAACACCCAGTATGTATACGGTTGCCAGACAATTCTTTAGCAAGCACAAAGCAGATTGTGATTTGTCCAGTCTACGAGATGACGACTTTCAATCGCTCGTTAGACTATGCTTAACAAGTGACGTCGTTCTCATCGATAACAAGCCCTACACACAAAATAATGGTTTAGCCATGGGAAACAACTTAGCCCCTAGTTTAGCCATCATCTACATGAATCAGTCAGACATCCAGCTTCGCCACCAATTTGGAAATAACGTCATGCTAAAACGCTACATCGACGATATTTTCCTTCTTTGGACATCGGCGGATATTAACAGCGATAACATTGTATCCGTCGCTAATAGCTTGAACACGGCTCTTAGATTTACCCTAGAAATGCCTGTGCACTGGACACAGTTGTAACGCTAAATCGTACAAACAACTCATTCACAACACAACTATATACCAAACCTATACACAGTGGTTGCATTTTGCACTGGGACAGCCATGGCCCCACCTCTGCCAAACGGGCTATCTTGACGGGAGAAACAAGAAGAGCCATATCCAGGTCCACAGATAAATCTCTTAAACAAGTAAAAACAAACTTCATAAGAAACGGATATCCTAAAAAATTCGTCAAGTCAACCATCAAACACACAATAAACATCCCTACTAGACCATCGGAAGATGAAAGAATTTACCTCAAAGTACCATTTGTGAACGAGAACATCAAACGGCAGACCCTGGCAACAATCAGCAGATCGGGCATTAGAAATCTGAGAATACACTTCATGACAGGTATCCCATCAGCGAGTGTGTTTTCCGCGCCACGTGACAAACAGGGTTGCCCACCCAACTGTCACACTTGCAAAATCGCTGTAAAGAAGAATACCTGTTTGGCCAAAAAATTTCTACAAGATTAAATGCAATCTTTGCTCGTCAATATACATCGGCGAAACGGGGTGTACCATTGGAACGAGAATAAAAGAACATCTACGTATGACTAAACAGACCAAATACACTCATTTAGAAAGTCACAATATAAATCTGAAATGTGGAGAAAACATCAATTGGCAAATCCTACATCGCAACTTACCCAATATCAGTGAAAGAAAATTAATCGAAGCCCTTACCATTAAAGCCAGTAATAAGTTAATGAATGGCTGTGCTGGACGTCAATTGGATATTTAATCTGCTTTTTTTTCGCCTTTTGCCGGTCTGTCTGTGCGCTCCTAATACAGGTTGTTCGCTGGTGCGTTTCAGCTCAGGGGAATTGCTTGTAAAGTGTTTACTTATATACACGGAGTCGGTAGTTTGCATCTCATTCCTTGATAAAGCCTTAACCGGCGAAATATTGGAACATACAGCTTTGTATAATTTCTTACTTTGCTTGTTGAAGTCTCATATTCTACAATTCATCATATACACCCAAGCATGTCAACATCCGCTCTTTGATGCCTACACTGTTAAAAATACAGTGATTTTACGTGCGAATTTCACCGTTAATATTACGACGATTACCCGTTTTTACAAAAAACGGCAAAATATTCGTGAAATTACGAAAGAAGTTAATTCTACAACTTTTTCGACGTAAGTTAACGAGAAAAAACGTTTTTACTAATTTACGTTACTATAAACGTTGAATTACGACAGACATTGCACGTCAATTTACGATTCTTTACAAAAATAACCGTTTTTCTGAAATTGTAGGCTTGCAGGCCTATGTTTGTGTACATAATGGACAGCACTATAACTGACCCCCACCCTTCCCCTATTGTACATAAGAAAACACCTATACGACCAGCTTCCCACGGAAGCGTGGAAGAGACATGTAATGAACGCATATTTCTAAAGTAAGTCTAAAATAAGTCAAAGTAACAAAAATCTGAATATTCTCATATATATTGGAGAGATCCGCGAAGTCGAAAAAACCCCCGATGCAAACGAAATACGTACAGCTATCTGTAGATACTTTCCTATAGGTACAGAAATAGAAAGTCCGATATAGGTTTTATGATACTGGATAGGAACAGATGGAATGACCCCCCCCCCCCACACATAAACGTCATTGGTACATGCAGTTGCAAGAGGCTCCCAGTAAATTGAGCCGTAATAATGAGGTTTATGTACTCAAATGTTTCATTTTGTGCGACAATTGGACGCATTTTTACCATCAGTAGAGCACAGCGTAGCACTATACGTGTTTCTTTCCACTGGCAAATTGTAAAATGCCGGTATCTCCGCCCATGTTCTTTGGCTAATATCTAACCTGCTCTAAAAAGTAAGCTCTGATCTGATTGGTCCTACTAATTTAAATATACCGATCAGTGGTTGTTCCTAAATTATTGCGCCATCGTCGTTGCGTTGTACGTGGAGGTTGAGAAACGGCGGCAAAATGGTAATAATGTTTCTACATTATTATTTCAAACATTAACTTTAGATAACTATTTTCGATATTATGAACCAAACAATTATATTATATGCCATTCACTTTTATTAATAATATTTAATATAACTAATTGTTTCAGATGTGCATATTATAAAACCATAGAAATTGATAAGGAGAGCATGCTTCATCATATATGATTTGTATATGATATATTTCCTACTATGAACTGTGGTTTAGTGGAAAGTTATATGCACTGTGTATAATCAACGCACATTGCACGCCCGGCCCATCGTCGCGTCGGTTATATGCACTGATCTGTACACTCAGTGGTTGTATGTGAAGACGTTGACTCGGATACCTAGTTAATTGTAATTTGTATGACTGACGTTTCGTCGACCACTTTCTTCTTTGTCAATAATAATTTGGTGGCGCTCACTTCAACTTTTGATTTATTCTCGTGGGTAGATTTTTTGTTTATGGTATGCAATCTATTGGGAAAATATAACAAAAGTGTAGCTAGTATGACTATGAGCCTAAGTAACCTACCTAGCCTAACGATTCAGTGTAGCCTATAGCGTTGGCCTAACACACGTCCGGCAGGCTCATTTTAACGTAAGCAATGGCAGTACATAAACTAAGCTAGGCCTAGTCTAACGTTAAGATGCAGTCAGAAAATTCACCAAGTAGTAGTGACAGTGACACCATCAACCTGTCTGAAATAGAAGATGCAAGTCTGTTTGTGCTGCCCAAAATAGGGGCAGTCAAACTTGCTCAGCTGGTTGAGACTGATAGACCCCCAGATGGTTGGTGTGGTGTCTACAGAAGATGTACAATTTGTGTTGGAAAGTGATATCAGCCACATACTGACTGCAGTAGAAGTGAGAAAACTGATCTGCAATTGGAGAAATACTGGTAAGTTGCATTTTCTAATTTAGAGGTATGTTGTATTTCAAATTCTTTAACAGTTTTCATTATCACCGTGGAGAAAATTTACCTCACTACGACAATCTGTCATCTTGTGTGCTCATGTAAAATGTCTGAGACCAATTTGGAGAGTAGCTCGACCACCAGAAAAGCACTTTTTGAAAACTACCTAATATGCTTGCTATAATTTGGGGCCAATACAGACTTCCTTTAAAGTAAAAGAACGTTAATTTCTCAGTAAGTTGTAATTTCCATCTGCCTGCAATGTTTTATATGGCCTTACACAATCAATATTATATGCCAACAGTTAGCAAACCAATAGGCCTAGACCTATATGTCTGTATCTCAAACAGATCTTTACAATGCAAATTTGTAATTCATAAACAACTAATAATTAGGACTTTACAGGAATTGTGCCCAACATTGCAATAGCACTATTTATCTATGGCACAAGACATTGCTACAGTAAAATGGACCTCCTGACTACAGTAACTACAGTACTTCATTGTTAGGATCGTAGTAACTGTGTGGAATGGGTTCCTTGTCGACGATTGATTTCGATGTAACTACACAAGTAGTAGTGCAATATGCTGCAATTTAGAAAGATTTTGGGCTCACCAGCGTTGCCATTCACCACTGACATGATGGGGGGGGGGGGGGGTGAAGCGATCGATACAATGCTATTCATGGCGGTGAATGTGTGCTAGA
>JAIPMN010019285.1:23395-45905 GCA_020650975.1 Apostichopus californicus
AAGCTCTACAAACCAGCCCCAAAAAGCCAACTCCAAACCACAAACAGAACCCCCAACCCATATTATGTAACTACCACACAACCCCCCCCCCCCCCACACACCTAACAAGTAACTCACTCCAATATTCATCCGGGGTACGCCGTCCCGATAGTAGACGACAGGCTTGCGCATTACCTGCGAAGTTTTCCCAATAAGGGTCTTTTCAGGCCCCTGGCAGTGTTCCCCCTTTTCCTACGAGCTAGCAGAGTTCTTAGCTCCTCGTGAACCTTGATCGAGTGGACCTCCCTGTCAGGAGGTCCACTAGCGAGCATCGTGTCCGGTATAGCGGAAGCGGCTGCGGGTAGGGTGGAAGGGCCACTCGAGTCAATGAGATCAGTGGCCTGTTTCGTCTCGTCAAACCAATCGGAGGACTCCTTAGCCACAACTAATAAGGCTGTAGTTCAGTCCTCCATTGGCGAGTCAGAATCTGGGCCACTTAATGTCTCTTGGGCCGGTTGACTCGGGGCCCGACTAGTATCACCGATAGCGGGCGTAGCTACCGGTGAACCAGAACCGGCATCCTGCTCCGCATGCCACTCCGCTAGTACCATCTCCGCCGTTTTGTCCTGCTCTGCCTCAGTGGGCAGGCTGGCAGTCTCGGCAAGTTCGATCAGGGGAGAGGTCGGACACGAAAGGGGGAACAAAGCCTCCACCGAGGCGCTAGTGTCGGACACTGGGGCGATGACAGGAGCATGAGGTGTTACGGTGTCAGAGGCCGGGACGGGGACCGCTTCAACCACGCCCGTAGCCACAATTTCCATAAGTACTAAAACTAACGCAGTTACACCCGCACGACGGCAGGTATCCAGTCAAAACGTCTCTTTACCAAAACGTCCCCGCATTTATAATCAGTTGGAATGCAAGTGTGGATGTTCTAACTTCAAATGTAAGAGTTAGGATAAGTATAGTTTCGGTTGAAAACACAGTTTTGAGGAGTGGGAAGTGCCGGTTATGAGGGCGGAAACATTTTTCTGTATAATTTTCTGAGGTAAGATAATATAAATAGAAAAGGGAATGGGGAATGCAAGAGGGCTGTAGGGTAATAGGATTTTTTTAAACGCGAGTTGGTTTCTGAATCAATATATACGATATTGAGGGAAGGGAATGAAAAAGATTTTTGTTTTGTTTACGTACAACAACTTACTTTTGGAATATGCGGAAGGGGGAAAAGTGAAAGTGATATATATTTTCCTAGAGCACATACGTTAATTTTTTCTATCAAGACACTTTATATTTTTTATTTTTATGATGCTTTGCCTAATTTTCTACCCTTTTCCACAATTTATTCTGCCATCTTATTTTTTTATGGTGTAAAAGGGTGACTACGTCTCTGCCCTCCCTAATTATACTAATATTTATTAATGTTAATTTGTAATATTATTTGAAGAAAACAAAATAAGATCATAAAAGGGAAGGGAATACAAGAGGTAGGAGTTTTTTTAACTTTTTTTTCCCGAATATTTGCTTCCGTATAATATAAAAATCCCCCAGTTGAATTTGTTTTTTGTTCAGCTGAAAATTTCACGCCGTGACCTTTCTTTTTTGCTCTTTGTAAAAAAAATATTGCATTTTGTGCCCCCCCCCCCCAGGGATAAGCCCTCAACAATACAGAATGGCTGTAACCCAAGAAACAGACGTAGAATGGATTTGCTTTCCATGCCAGCTCCAGGCCGCCAATCCCATCGCTGAGAGCAGCCGACGTTCACAAGATGTACGAATCGACTTCATGGCTGAACAAGAGGACGATGGATGTCGACGATTTTCAGTCTCCGACCGATCGATCAATTGAGCCAGCCCTTGGTGATTTTCATATTCCAGAAATCATGCAAGAGTCGTCCATCGAAGATTATGTCCCCCAACCATACGATGGATGCGATTCATCAGATAATACGTACCAAATCATCACAGATGGTTCACAGAAAGGCAAAGAAAAGTTAGCAGACAGTAACGGGTACACATATACAGTAAAGACGCAGCGAGCGAATGGAAACAGAACCTGGACATGTAGCGTTCGAAACAAAGGTATTTTGTGCAAGGCTACGGTTCTGCAGAAAGGCACAAGTTTTACGCGAGGTACCCCAGGCTCATATTCACCCAGGTCAACTTGGCGCCAAAATGGTAACTAAGATTTTAGCGGAAGTGAAGAAGGCGGCTGCCCGAGAGATATTCACATCAGCTGCAGAGATTGTAAACAAGATAATGCTCGAGGAAGGAATCCAGGAAGCAACAGAACCCTTAGAGGCGTTCCAGAAACCTGTCAATCTGGCAAGAAGAGCTAACAGACACCGACAAAAGATAAGACCTGCTGAACCACAAGACCTAGAGTTCGAGATTGATGAGAGTCATATTCCTAGTGATTTCCTCAGAAAAGACATTCGACCTGATGTTCGCAAGTGACAAAATGATTGAACTGCTTTCGAAATCCAAAACATGGTACATCGATGGGACATTCAAGGTTGTGGATGATCCGTTCAGCCAGCTGATGTCCATACATTCCTTCGTGCGCATGAACATATACAGCCGGTGTTTGAAAGATTGGAGAAGAAGGCCACAACAGACAAACTACAGGAGCTTGTTGCATATATACGACGCCAATGGATAGAAGAGAGCCTCTGGAAGCCACCTACATGGAGTGTCTACAGACAACCTGTCCGCACCAACAACGATGTCGAGGGCTGGCAGAGGAAATTTAACTTTCTACCTACTTATCAGGCTTCTTCAGGAACAAGCCGACATGGTCAGCATCCAAGTACTGTTAGTGTCTGACAAAAAACTGCATAGTTGACAACGCAGACAATATCGCTTGGTCCAGGGACAGCTAATTGCCCTTTGGGATGCTTACAACGCCCGTGAAAGAAACGCCCGCCAGCTGTTACGGAAGTGCGCCTACCTCGTATCACCCAACATCGATGGAAAGAAATAGGTTCGAATAACTTCTGAGCTGAAATATAAACAGGCTTCTTCAGGAAGAAGCCGACATGGTCAGCATCCAAGTACGTCTAGTGTCTGACAAACAAATGCATAGTAGATAACGCAAACAATATCGCTTGGTCCAGGGACAGCTAATTGCCCTTTCGGATGCTTACATCGCCGGTGAAAGAAACGCCCGCCAGCTGTTACGTAAGTGCGCCTACCTCGTCTCACCCAACATCGATGGAAAGAAATAGGTTTGAATAACTTCTGAGCTGAAATATAGCTCCTAACTCCTCGCCTGTCCCTACGGGGAGAAAAGAGGGCATGGGCAGGGCCTTGGCGGTAGTTCCCAAGTGCGCTCAACCATGACAATATGTACATGATCAAATTGCTAAAAATAATTATTATATTGCGAAACTTATATATCACCAAAAACAGTTTTCATGATTATATTACAAACAAATTATGTTGTGGAAAAAAAAATTATCAGAAATAAAAACAATACTTTATGAAATTACCCAAAAAAAAATCTTATCACAAATGCAAAATAGTTATATGATGTAATTACCAAAAGTTTCATGATTATATTATCCCCAAAAATATATTGATGAAAAAGAAAAACTCATTATCACAAATGAAGAAATGACTTTATAAAAAAACCGGTAAAAGAAATCTTATCACAAATGCCAAAAAGTTAAATTATGTAATTACCAAAATTTCATGATATTATTACAAACAATTGCATTTCATGAAAAAGAGAACAACTCTTGAAAGAAAGTGATATGATTAAATTACCAAAAGTTTCATGATTATATTTAAAAAGTATATTCATGAAAAAAAATAAAAAATGGGTTATCTCAAATAAAAAAAGGTACATCATAAAACCAACATTTTTGAAATCAAAAGAACAATAGACGTAAATACGTCATTTGCAAGGATATTTTAATATTTACATTCTTGCTATAGAACTTGTTCACCGACAAGCCAAATAAAACATGTAACGTTACCACACTAAAGGTAATCGAACGATATATTGATGTACCCGTGACAAAATTTGACTTCGTAAAAATAAACGATAAGTTATTGCACTCAATTTAAAATATTATATAGATATATATATTGTATAGTATAGGGCATCTTGTATAATTTCTTTTTTCATTAAATCACTGATAGACATATAGCTTATACCTTTTCCATACCAAATATAATTTAAGGATATAGTCCTTCATGATTTATTTAGCGGCTGTAATCCAACTTGCATGCCGATAACTTAGCCAAATTATAGCTTCAAATTAATATATATTCACAACTGTGAATGAATGTGATAGACGGGGACGTTTTGACTAAAAGCGGGGACGTTTTGGTACGGGGACGTTTTGGTAAAGGGATGGTTTTGACTGGTAAGCCGACGGGACACACTATATACCCTAATACGGTATAAGTTTACTGCACTCCACGAATGCCATAGCATATTCGGATCGAAGTGATTATTCGCAGGGCAGCCCGGCGAATAACATACACAGACACCTTATTCGCAGGGCTGTGACGATTTTGAAAATAGGTTTATTATTGGCTTTCAATGACATCATTTTTGATGTGACTTCATTCATTTGACCTCAAACCCGAACTTCTTTCATTTCTTTCAGTTTCAGAATCAGATTCACCGTCTTTGCCGGGTTTTTTATGGAGAAATGTTCCTGCTACATTTTAAATGTCATGAATTATTATAAAAATATTGTTTTTGAACCGACTGACATAACAACTTAATTGCATTTGCACATTAAATTTACGATTCAGCCCTAGGGGCCTAGGCCCTAGGGCCCAAGTTTGTAAGTTCTAACGTAGGTAGCCTAGCCTAAAGTACATGTCGCAAGCGTTACTGTTGGGCTACGTTAAATGGACTAACCAATGGTTTGCCACTGCCTAGGCATGCTAACGTAAGGTGTAGGCAGTGATTAAGAATATGAAAGGATGGAACAGTTGGCCCCAAGAAACTGGCTCATTAGGAAATTTCTCGGGTCCCCATACTGATATCAATTTCAAAATGTGTATGAGACAAAAGCCAGTTTCAGGGACATCAAATATCATATGTTAAGGGTCCCAGATTTATGAGATGCAAAAAGGGCTTCTGAAAAGTAAATTTTGGGGTCCTTAATTATGCAATCTTTATGGCCCCACAACGTCAAAGATAGGTTCTACTTAAGCCATATTAAAGGGGCTTGATAGGCCGGTTTTGCTATTGATACCAGTCAGTTTAGGGGCCTTGAAAAAGCCAACCTTTTGGGCCCAAATAGTCTTAGCCACTTCATAAGCTAATTTTTGGAACCCCAGCAGTTAAATTTGAAAAGCTTATTTTAAGGGAGCTTACCTTGGGATTCCCCAAAAGTCGACATTGCCTTAAAGCCAATAGTCAAGGGTGTGACACTCCCCCCTCCCCACACCTTTACATGCAAAATGAGCAGTCACTCTGCAAAAACAAAGGTGAAAATGAGGGATGACATTTTTTATGTTGGCGGTGCTAATGCTAGACTGGTTCAATCTTAAGGCTCTAGGCTCCCAAAACCAATCCTAGCAGCATTAAGATATAGGACTCCCAAAGGCCAATAAATTCCCCAAAATATAGGGGCTCCCAATTAAGTGGCCAAAAAGCAAACCCGAATAGCCCCAAAAGTTACTCAGCCCGTTAACCAAGTCCGACTAAGGCTGTCCTGTGAACAAGGTGTATGTGTCTGGCTATTCGCAGGGCAGCCCTGCAAATAACATGCTTGTGTCCGGCTATCGCAGGGCTGCCCTGCGAATAAGATGTTTGTATCTGGCTATTCGCAGGGCTGCCCTGCGAATAAGCCCCACCTATTCGTATTGCACACATTCCCCTGTACGAAGATAGCAACGTAAGCTAGCATAGTAAGTGCCGTTTGGCCGTGACGTTTTGTATCCCGAATGGCGGGTCACGTACGTACGTTATGTCTTTCTATAAAGCAATTTACCAAACTAATTGCACAATCAACGTAGCTAAAATTCTTCAAGTAGCTCTTGTCCGTTGATAATGATACTGCTTCAATAGATGCATCTTTTGCTGACTTCCGTTATTCCATTCGATGCCCCGCGCAACGGGCATTGATATCGTGAAGTTATATAACTGCGTGTGCTTTTTACGTGACCCGCCATGCGGGATACAAAACGTGACGGCCAAACGGCACTACCGAACCATCCCATACTGACAAAACGAAACTCAGGTCCAAAAACATTAACCCGCCGACCTCCAGGGACAAAACGCCCAAACATTCCAAAAACATTTAAAAAACTACAATATATAACTGCGTTGAATGTTAACAGGGAAAAACAAGTGCGGTTTCTTCTTCAATGTAACCCGCGTGGATGAAATTACGGATTTAACTCAACCATACGACAAATACTCCTTGGAAGAGAGGGAAAGTTGAACACAGACACTATTCGATGAATACAGGCACATTATGTGCGACAAGCGTAAACTCAGGTCACTTACTGGTACTTACGCATATAGGCCGAAAAATCCTAGAAATATAACAACCAACGCAGTTACACCCACATGACGGAACGAACTATATACTATAACACAGGATGTTTTTACTGCCCTTCACGAAATCCAAAGCACAAACTACATTCAGTCTATTATATAAAACTAACTTAATTCAAACTTGGCAGTAAATAATTTCCTGACACGGAGATTTATTACCCCCGGGGCCCATGGGTCAGGGCTGTTACCGGGGTGGTTCTCTTTAGGGCTGTAGAAAGGACACCGAGAACATATGAGGCTAACAGCTGATTTGGCAGATATAGCAAGCAACTTTTTGTTATTTGATCAACGGCAGTGTGCTTTTTACGTGCAAAGAAAACGGACCAAAGGTCAACAGAACCAAAAACAATCTCAGTCTGTAAAACAACCACCAGTAAAACAACCACCAGTAAAACAACCACCAAAAACCCAACTGAAACCCACAAACACAAATCTCTCGCTAACGGTAGCGTTTAACTTCACGTGAAAAGGACACGGACCCAAAGGCCAATAGAAGCAAAACCAAAAAACACTAGAAACCGGCCCCAAAAAGCCAACTCCAAAACACAAAGAGAAAAAAAAACAAACTCATATTATGTAACGACCACACAACCCCCACACCCAACAACCAACTCACTCCAGACCCCACCGGGGAACGCCGTCCCGACAGCAGACGACAGGCCTTTTTGGGGGTACCCCTCAACCCATTCACATTAAGGGTCACGAGGGATAAGGTGCCTATCTACCATGTTTTGTTCCCAATACGGGTCTTTTCAGGCACCTAGCAGTGTTCCCCCTTTTCATGCGAGCGAGCAGAGTTCTTAGCTCCTCATCTTTCATCGAGTGGACCTCCCTGTCAGGAACAGGAGGTCCATTAGCGACCATCGTGTCCGGTATAGCGGAAGCGACTGCATGCAGGGTGGAAGGGCCGCTCGAGTCAATGAGATCAGTGGCCTGTTTCGTCTCGTCAAACCAATCGGAGGACTCCTTAGCCACAACTACTAAGGCTGTAGTGCTGTCCTCCATTGGCGAGTCAGAATCTGGGCCACTTAATGTCTGTTGGGCCGGTTGACTCGGGGCCCAACTAGTATCACCGATAGCGGGCGTAGCTACGGGTGAACCAGTACAAGCGGCATCCTGCTCCGCATGCCACTCCGCTAGTACCATCTCCGCCGTTTTGTCCTGCTCTGCCTCAGTAGGCAGGCTGGCAGTCTCGGCAAGTTCGATAAGGGAAGAGGTCGGACACGAAAGGGGGAACAAAGCCTCCACCGGGGCTCTAGTTTCGGACACTGGGGCGATGACAGGAGCATCAGGTGGTACGGTGTCAGAGGCCGGGACGGGGACCGCTTCAACCACGCCCGTAGCCACTCTCGCGGCGTATGAGCGGTCTGGGCATAAACGGGCCGTCTGGCCCGTTTCCCACACGAGTTACACACGATATCCCCTTTACACTCGGCCAGGGTATGCCCAACCTGTAAACAGCGGCTACACCTCTTGTTCGGGCACAACCTGGCCTCATGCCCTTCCAGCCCACACCTCCAACTAGTGCGAGGCTGGCCCGGATATGCAATGTGGGCCCTGTGCCCATTAGCCCACAAGGTAGAGGGGATATCGGACTTGAGTTCGATTCTAACTCGTCTAGTCCCGGTCTTGACACCTTTACATTCAAGGAATTCCGGCTCCTCGTAGCCGGTCACTTTCCCAAAACGCCCCAGTGTCCGCACAACAACCTGTTCAGACGGAGATGGAGGACTGTCGTCCACACCGAACTGTCATACGGTGTGACCTTTAGTCCCTCAACTCCCTCCAACACATGGACACCTCGGACGCGGGCAGCCTCCGAGGTGAACCGAACATCAAAAACATTCATACCCCGGAGAGGTTTACGCTGAAGCGCGTCAACCTCTCCAGGGACCTTTAAACCAACAGAACGCAAAACTGAAAAAACTTGTCCGGGGACGACCTTAGCCTCCCCCGAAAAACTCAACAATACGATTTTGCTGTCACTGCGAGCCGCCATGACAGCTAGGGGTGTGGCAAGCCACGCACCTACGAAAAACAAAAACCACGCAACAAAGCCAAAACTACACTAAACAAACAACAAACTATTGAAAGGCCAACGTAAAAAACACAAAGTGTGTGGTCAACGAAAAGTGGAGAGCAGCCGAAAACACGTCCGCACTCCACGAAAGCAAACAATTAAATCAACGGCAGTACGATCAACGGCACTAATTCAAGTTATTTCCAGTTTAAAACACAATTTACACTGCACCATTGATCCTGGAAATCCCCTTATTATGCAACAAAATCGGTACTTCACGTACGTTAAAGAACAATACCCACGCTGTGACTTATTACACGATAGGTATGGGCCTACGCTAGATAGTAAAGAAACAATGAGCCTACAATCGTCGACAAAAATAGATGGGACACCCCACTCCCCGTATCAATGTTGCATGACGTGTTCATCTGTCTAATAGCTAATACCAAATTTGGGTAATTACTGACGTGTTATACTGTCAGTGTCTGGATTATAGGTTTGAAGTTGTAAGATCTTCCTGTTCTGATGAAACGGCTGATGATGCAAGCTTATAAAATCATTCTATGAACCCCTTCCCTGGTTGGGTATTGCGACTGTCAGATGTTCTCTCAGTCACGTGGTGTTGATCTACGTAGATATACGTACCGTACTGTTTCTCTATATATGTACAATCCGAGTTTAACGAGTCGAGTGCGCCCTCCAACGTATGCTATGCACATGCGCATATGCACATGCGCCTATAATCATCTGGGCTGTTAACTAATAATGATCTAAATTACCAAGTAACCATGAAGGAATCATATTTCATTTATATGCTATATTGAGAACCATGTGTATTATTCTTACACTCTTATATATATTATATATATATTATATGCTATATTGAGAACCATGTGTATTATTCTTACACTCTTATATATATTATATATATATATTATACACTGAACATAGGCGGAAATATATTATGTTGGACCTTTTCCGACACTATATACTATATAACAATGTAAATGTCCATTTCATTTCTATGATATATTTAAAACCATGTGTACTATTCCTACAATGTATAATGCCCTATACTTATACACAGGCTTTCAGACAATCGTCGACAAAAACAGATGGGACACCCCACTCCCCGTATCAATGTTGCAGTTTCTGAGCGCTTTTGGCTACAACATTGAACGGGGGAAGGGGGTGCGCTTAAACCAATATCCCTCGTTGCTGCTCATACTGTCCCATCATTTTTGTCGAGGATTGTAGCTTAATAGTACAAATGTACTGCAGTACCTCTACGTGATCGTTTTGGATCCCGCATGGCGGGTGACGTAAAAAGCACCTCTACGTGATCATCATGTTATTAAATACACTAATGACTTTACTTCAATCACAAAGCATAATAAGCCTTTTCGCAGTTACAACAGCGCATGTGCGAGACGCACTTAGTAACGAAGACAAAGAAGATAAACAATCGCGAGAGTCACGATAACGACGGATACATTTTTGCAGCATTTCTCTGCATAAAAAACAGTTCCGTGGTATTTTGATGAAAGGTAATTGCGGAATAGGGACATTAACTTACCGTGCGAATATTTTTGAGTGAGGCGTAGGCCCAAGTTCACTCGTGTAGGAAGCAAGGCCTATACTGACACTAGCGTTATATAATTAAATTAAACACCTTTGAACTTTAAACCCCAGCAATTAATATTTTGAGACTCATAATAATAATAATTAAGTATAAAGGAAAAAATAGATTTCAAACTATTAAAGATTCTTTATCAAAAATCAGTTAAAAGTAAATGTTCTCATATTCAGATCTCTGGATTAATAAACAAGAACTGGGTGGGTCCCTGGACCCACACAATTTGATTCACACTTTCATCTTAGTCAAAAATGATGGTCTGCACCCCCCCCCCTCTCCCCATTCAATCTAGCCACTCCCTTGGGTGTAAGTTAGTGTTCCCATACCCGAAAGAATTTAATTAGGCATTTTTCTCCATCTCCTTTCAGTTGCAGAATCACACAAAGAATGAGAATTTGTTCTGTCATCGGTTGTGGGAATGGTACCTACCAGTTGGAAAAGTGGAAACAGGGTTTACTGCCCAATCCATGGATGCCATTTTGGAACTGGACAATGTATATGCCAACCTCCCTTTCGGTTGTTCACCTTCCCTTCTCAAAAGTAAAAACCTGAAAAAAAGCGAAGGTGGGTTAAAGCAATAAACAGAAAGAACCCGAAACTGGACAAGAACTGGGAACCTAAGGCTCATGACAGGATATGTTCGAAACATTTTGTAGATGGCCAGTCCACATAAGAAAACCCAGACCCAACCCTTCACTTACGATATAGTTCTGAGCGAGCAACAATCCCTAGAAGACCTCCAACAGAAAGAACCCTCACACCAGCTGCAAAGAGGAAACGCACTGAAGAGCAAACTCCTGTAGGAGAACCTTGTAAGTCCACTACCTCAGAAAACATTAGCCACGATCACTCTTATACTTACTCTTGTGACTGTCAGCCAGCATGCAGATGTCCAGGATGTGCTAGGAAGGAGGCAAGAATTAAACTTTTACAGCAAAGGGTGAAAGAACTGGAAGAAAAACTTGTTGCCACCAAGTTGGGAGAAAAGAAGATGGCTAAGCGAAAAAGACAACCTTTTCATGAAACCCAACTGAGCAATAAAAAAGACATCTTTAACCTCATGCAGCTAAAATGAGGTAGTGGAAAAGTTCCCAAAAAGGGCAGTGTCAATGGGAAAGTAAGGAATTTTCAAAAAACCCCAACAAAATCAGGCCCAAAAAGGGCACTTTCTTTGAAAAATGAGCTGGTTCTTGTTTTAATGAGGCTTCGTTTAGATCTCCCAGTACAATTCCTATCGATACTTTTTGGTATTAGACCGAGTACAAGCTCTCAAATCATTACCACATGGGTACAATTTTTGAGCTACATCTTGAAACCACTGATTGTTTGGCCTGATAAAGGGGCAATTAAATCCACTTTGCCAAAATCTTTCAAAGCAGCAGCTAACATGACCAGATGCATAATTGACTGCACAGAAATATTCATAGAAAGACCCCGTTCTTTATATCTTCAAGCCGTAACCTGGTCAGACTACAAAAAGCACAATACAATGAAAGTGTTAGTTGGCATCACACCTACAGGGGCAATCTCTTTCCTATCTGACGCTTATGGTGGCAGGGCATCTGATGTTTTTATCACCAGGGATAGTGGTTTTCGTAATCTTTTAGATGAAGGGGATGTCATCATGGTTGACAGAAGAGAAGACCTCATGCTACGTCATGCCACTCTAGAAATACCACCAGCAACAACAGGCAACAGACAAATGACCCACAAAGATGTGAAAAAGACCAAAAAAGTTCGTAACCTTCGTATTCATGTTGAACGTGCCATAAATCGTTTGAAAACATTTCAAATACTGAATGGTGTACTGCCACTTACACTGTTGTCATATGCAGATGATATTTTAATGGTATGTGCAGCACTTAGCAATCTACAGCCAGATCTTGTTTCTTAAAATTTGTTTCTGAATGATTTCACTTCAAAATAAAATAAAACTGTTAGCATACTGCTTATCCACTAGAGAGCCCAGGATCTTTTTCAGAGGATAAATGACAAGTAACAGTAACAGAAGGGTCCCTTCTGTTACTGGTCATTTAGCTTCATTAAGCCTCTGAAGAAGATCTTGCAAGGATCGAAATGTCAGGCCAACTTACTTTTACATAATGATTTAACTTGACATCATGAATATTCTGAAAGATATATAATGTTAACGAAATGCTAAAAAATAGAAAATACCAAAATGATAATGGCAGATCACTGCTTTGCACAAGTGTCACATCCAATGCTATTGTCCTTAATTTCTAATACATTTGTCTCATCAATACATTGTTTGCTGCACAATGAACACAAAAATACTAGTTTTGCTTGTGTCTTCTTTGCTTTTTGTCTTTTCTGTTTCCTGACTTCACTGGGAGGGAGCTTGTGCTTTGCTTGCACAGACAAGTTTTCAGTTGGCATTGCTGAAGAACACAAGGAGTTGGTGAAGGATCAGGAGGAGATTGTGACAGAGAGTCTCGGATCTTCCGGAACACAAGTTCAGGCACCATGTACTTAAAAAAACTCCTCTATTTCTGCAACGGCCTCTTCCCACATACAGCTGTCAACAAAAAGTCTCTCCAGATGAAACCCGTGTGGAGTGTAAAAAAAAAATCACACCAGTCTTGCTGTAGCCTTTAGCTGAGCCTGAACTTGAAGGTAGTAAGCATGGTTCTTTTTCAATTTTGGATGACCGCTTTCATTTGCAGCTAAAAAGGCACAGTTTTGTGCTCCTGGTTCCTCTGTAGTCCTGCAGCATTTTATCTCCAAAATTCCTTGTCCACAGCACACACACTGAACCAACCCATGATGCGCCCAAGAAAACTTTGTCAGGAATAATGAACAACCCACATTCTGAAACTTCGATTTTCTGGTGCCCCCTTTCCTTTTGCAAAGTTTGGTAATACTGACGAGCAATTGGCTCTGTCAGCCTACCATACTTCAAGTTGGGCAGATTAGGGTCAGGGGCTTCATAGCCCATCAAACGCTTCATCAAAGGAACCGGATCCTTGCTTAATGATGAGCTATCATCTCTAAGTGTTCAATTCCTCGTCATGACAGCCCTCATGTTGGAGGCTGTTACCCTCCCTGAACGTTGTTCAAACCAGTCTTTGCTTTGTGCCTGTCCACGCGTAACCTCTTCAATTGCATCCACCTCCTCTGAAGCATAGTGTGGCAGAATCGTCCTAAATTCCTCTACCGTATTACACCTAGAGGCAAGTTCAGGCATCGACAGTGGAGGTGCTGTTGTTGTTGTAATGTCTTCTTGAACTGCTATATTAAAATCTTCAGCTGGAGAGTACTGTGGTGCCTGACGCGTTTCCAAGAACCTGAAAACTGATGAACCCTGGCAGCGTGGAACAAGCGCATCAACCAAGCCCTGAGCTGAAGGTTTGGTTCTTGAAGAGCGCACCGGAGAAAAAAGTTGCTTTGATGCACTGCTGGGTGTTGTCTTTTCAGCTGAAATGATAAAGGGCAAGTGCAGATGTAATTTGAGTTCAAGTTTATGCAACAACCAAATTTGGCATAAGGAACTGACTTTCCTCCAAAAAAGTCTCGCACTCCAAAAATTACACTGGCTGCACCACTGGTCATCTGTAATGGGAAATTTTGCGTATGGCAAGTTTAAAAGTCTCATGAAAGTTTGTTGTGCGGCAACATGTAGTTGGTTTTGGGTTGAGTTGAATGTACACCAGTTGAGTCAGTCACCCCAAGTCAGCCTGTAAAGATTCCTTGTACAAATGTTGAAATAGTCAGATTTTTTTCCTTCATTTGTCAAGGCACAAAATTTAATTTGTCGTACGTAATTCAGTTTAGAATTCATTTACTGTTAAAGTGCTATTGTATATGGATGCGTATAAGCAACACATATGCTTAATTGCTTTACAATATATTAAGTCATGAAATAACCACAAAAAAATGAAATTATTCAAATCGTTTAAATATTGATCGTTAAACAGCACTTTCAAATTCCACTTACTAATTTGCATATTTTATGTTATATATGGATTTGGAGATATTTACCTGGTCATACATCACAAGATTAGCATAAAAATAAATGTGATGAAAATTTGATTTATAAATGCTTTTTTCAAACACTGATTTGCTCAGATTTGAAAGCTTTTCCGATTAATGTTCACATTCCTTAATGTTCGTGGCACAAATTGATTGCTTCTCCTACATATTGTTGAGAATGCAAACAGTGATAGATGCATGCCCCACCTGACATACTTAACTAGTTAAAAAATTGTAGTCATACTTTGGAAGTTGCAACATTTACTCTACCTTTTTGAAATAACTTGGTGTTGTCCATTCCAAGCCAGAGATTTTCTTTCTCTCAAGGACAGTGGCCACCGGCATTCCTTTATACACATTCCAAGTGCACTGTTTGGATGTGCAAGGAACAGCTGCAGATTGACCCGTCATGGTCCACTTTGAAGACAACTGCCGCAACATGGTTTCAAGTTGTACCAAGTCTATGGAAAATAGGAAAAGGGGAAAACATGAATATAAGAACATGAATATATGAATATAATGAATATAAGAAAAATATTCTGTACTTCTCAATTGTAAGTCCAGGATTTTCTCGAAGAAGTCGTGTTCCTGTAAATTTTGTGAAGAGCATATAAAAAAAGAAGGATGTAGGCGTAAGTCATGATCATGACTTTATATTCACTTGTAAAACATTTATGGGTACATATAAATTTCTTAATTCAAAAGGACAAATTTAAAAAAATTATGCTACGGTAACCACGGTCAGACTTGAAGGCATCATGTGTGCCCACTGGTGACATAATGATTTATAAATTCTCAGCCACATGAAGTACATGGGACATTAATTATACTTGGACATGAAGTGGAAGGGTATATGTATCTGTGGGAGTTCTAAAATCTCTACCTCATTACCGTAACTCAAAATACCCTACAATGCTCCCTTCAAAAATAAAAAAATCCATAAGTGCCTACAGCTCATGACAACGAAGTAATTGGGGGTAATTAACGAGGACACAAATAGTAAATATGTGAATTAATATTGGTCTTCATGAAATATACACTCAACCTGCAAAACAGGTGCAGTATGCACTGCGAATTTTTCCTGTCTTCTTCTTCAGGACAACCCAACTCTTATGAGGTAAGCTTCTTACATTCTGGGATGGGAGACAATCCGCTTTCAAAAAACAAACTGGTGAGTCCTCTGAAATGTGGTGGTCAAATATCTCCTTCAACCACTTGCTCTCAAAATAGCTGACTGGTAGGCATAAAGCCACTGGCACTGCTAGCTGAAGTTGAACTGGGCCTAAGTGGCTGGCTGGGACAAGCTGCATGAACGAGAAGATATTCCGCAATTTCGAAGTAGCTGAATGGCGGCCACAAATATCTACTATCTTTTTCAGCAAGCCATCCATCTTTCAGTTCCGTAAAAGGATCTGGTTAAGGATTCCCATCCACAACCAAAGATTCACTGTAGAGTTTAGAACGAAGCTTATCTTCTTCGACTTCATCCATTTTTATTGGCACTTGCATTTGCATTGCCGAGTATACAAGCGACTGCAGTAACCTTTTTCTACCAGTGGTTTTCAACCCTCGAACCCGCAGAAAATCCTTCATAGCTTCAACGCTCCAATGTTCAATCTCATATAAACTTTAAAATAAATATTAGCACAACTCAATAAAAAGGGCAAATTTCGGTCAAAGATCGCTGTAACGTGCGCTAGTCGTATAGTATTATGTATATGTGTACATTAGTATCCATGGCAGCGCTTATTGTTTATCTTCCGTCACCTCTGACATTACCCAGCATTCCAGACGGCGGTGAGATCGCGAAAAGGCTTATTGACTGTTAATATTACCACAGATGAAAAGTCGTGCAACATACTTACCTTAGTTGACGCAATTAACGATGAACAAGTGCTACTCGCTGACCTAAAATACACTATAATAATACGTAATATTCTGTGACATCGTTGCACGAGTGGTAACATATTTGAATCTTGTATAATCCCATCGTTCGCCATAACATCATCAACCAAGACCTAATAAAATCAAAACTAGAGGTGTTTTAATAGAACTGGTTGAAGTTTTGGTATTTAACATTAAATAATTCATGTAAACTTACCTGTAGAAAGGAGACCGAGAACATATCAGGCTAACAGCTCAATTGGCAGATATAGGAAGAGAACACACGTTCCTACATAAGGCGCGCTGTACACATTTAGTGTGTGTTTCGGTGCTTGTAATTTATATGGAACGCGAATTTGATAAATTTTGCAGGGGTACCTATTTTTCCGCGCAACATATAGCACTTGAACTTTATAATCGCCCAGATGTTTGGTCATTCTTGTTTGGGCTAACATGAGCAATGGGGTACTCACTTTCCACCTACTTTAATCTGCCCCCACACCAAATTGGGAGACCATTGAGTCCTTCCATTCAACCCCTTTTGAGGGAAAGTCTGATGGGGTGATAAGAGGGACGACTAAACATATATATATGGTGTAGGTCGTCAAAGTTTTCATCATGGACCCAATGTTGCAATACCTATTTACATGTGTCGTTGCCGGTCAAACCTAATCTGCTAAAAACTGAAGCAATTCTTGACCTAAGCTGAACACTGATCCATTGCCCTTCAGAAAACATTTCTACGGATAGTATCAACCTCTGTATGATCAACTGGCGGAAAAGTTAAAAAACCGCTTACGCTTTGCAGAGGGGTCTTACAATCTTTCCACGACCACCTGGACACGTCAAAACAAAACCATATCATTCCTGATGATTTCATGAGTAAATCAGGATATGATAAGGAATAAGTAACCTGTTTACGAAGGACAGTTAGAAAAATTTCTCTGTCATATTAGTTAGCCAAATCGGTTTTAAAAAAGGACGAGAAAGTCGTACGACCGGCCTAGGCCTGATCTAGAAATCAGAGAAGATGCGTCTGAAATTTCAAATTTCGCAAAGAAATGTTTTCCTGAAAACCCCAAATACTTACAGATACTACAATGTAACTTTGTGGATACCTTCTCATCGATTTCAAAACTACTTCGGAAATAATGCGATTGTAGGGAGTAACTTTTTTGTGTACGTTAAATAGCAGATACATATACGGGAAAAACTACCTGGATTTTATTTCACCATCATGCACCGCTGGAGAAAACAAGCTCCTTACACGTCCCAGCCAAGGGATCTCATAGAAAGCGGGAAGGCGTGATCCTTGTCGCTTCGAGAGAAGTGATCGATTGCATATGCGAGGAAAAACTCGCGAAGCACAGAACCGGTTACGTTCTGCCAAACAGAAAAGCACCGTACTTCTTCAGAAGAGTGACTCGATTTATATCAGCTTTTAGTACTGGTACAGTGTAACTTGTGAATGGGCCCAGTGCGCACTCTGGTTCTCGTCTTGCTGGATGATAGCGAAATTTTCTGCGAAGTCTACTTGGATGACAACATGTTCCCTGCTAGCCTTGGATTTTTCCTGTTCGAAATGAGCCCTCTGTTTGCGCTTCACAATTGTGTGCACCAACAAAGGTGGAAGTTGTGCCTTGAGAACATCACTGCAATCCTGGATGGTGCCTTCTTCCTTCTGCTTAGTCGCTCTGCCCTCAACATTGACATATTGATACCATGCTGCATGCACCTCAGCTTGTACATCCTGTAATGCATAGGTTTCTTCGAATCTGGTCTGGCAGCCATTGCATTTCCCGAGCATACAGGGTTCAGACTCCTGATCGCATGCGATTGTTCCCACAAATTCGCGAAAGTTCGTTCTGAGAATGACAGACTTCACTGTATTCTTCAAGTTCAGGGCGCAGACTGCAGATCATCGATAGGCTGACTTTTCCGTTGGGGTGTTGTTCATTGCACAGGGCATGGCATTCGCTCAGAGTCATTACCCTGAATCGCTTCTTGTCTTCTCTCCGTCTTTTCTTATTATGACAAAGTCTTTCCGATTTGGACATTGCCAAGACACGTCATCCCTGCAGTAAAATGCACGAATGTCCTCGGAGTGCTTGCTGCGATCATTGTGGTGCTTTCCTTCCCTGTCCGATGTGTCATACTTCCTCGCAAGTTCACGGATCACACGACTTAGTTTCCGGGTACTCTTCGGCAAAAGTCCTCTGACATTCTTGACTGCCTTCCCTATACTCTGACGGGAATATTTGGGGTATGAGGTATTGGTGGCAAGCTGTTCCCTCCGTTTGCCCTGGCTTTTCCTATCGGCCTCCCTCACAGACTTAAGTTGAGCATGTGACATTAGTGACCTCTTCTTCTTTCTAGCTGCATTTTCCTTCGCTAATTTCTCAGCTTTCTTGTCCCTGGATAGTTTATTCCTCAATCTCTTTTGCTTCTCCGCGTTAGAAAGAGGCATGTTAGATGTAGAAAGAAAAAGAAAAACTTCCTTGAAAAATTCTGTGGAGATCGTGGACATACTTAATTGTGTTCCTTAACACTGTGTACACACAACAACAACAACACATAGTTGGAATGTTGACTACAGCGTTATGGTCTAATAATCCTCTATAATTACAGCAACAATTATCTAGGACTAAACTTTCAATAAATAAACATTACCATGCCAACCAAGCCTAATGGGGACCCAGGTGTATACTTCATGTCACAGATGTAATAGAGGAAAGGTTCTGAATTGACTGCTGGTTTCCCCTATAGAGACACACTGTTGCTGTGACACTGTTACCGACAAATGTCACAATGTAACCAAAAAGTAACAGTGACATATTTCTTTTTCCTAATATTCCCACCCAGAGGCTACGACAGTAAAACTATCATGTGGATTTTACAAGTGCCTACACAGTTGACTTTGAGAAAAACAATCAGTTGATTTTTTTAAATATTAAGACAAAAATTGCATTTTTCGTATACAGTGTGACCCTTTTTCAGCAAATCAACATTTATGTGTGTTCACTGATACACTTAGCCATAGTCTCATACTATCCGTCAGCAGACTAGACCCAGGTACCAAGCCCACATTAGTAACATAGGGGTCCCACGTGGGATGCACCATATGGGCCCCATTAAATTTTGCACACAAGATTTCATATGGGACCCACATGTTCCAATTTTAAAATAAGACACAACACGTAATATATATTTCTGCTTCATTATTCTTCTAGTCTCAGCAGGCTTTGTTGTGGAATGGACTTATATCTTCCAAATCCATTTGAACTCAAGCAAGGGACATCGGAAAATCTGTGAAAAATATAGGTTACAAGTTAATTGTGTAGCATGGTGGGCTTGTATTGTAACTCTGCTTTGCTTGAAATAGTTTAGTTTGCCCGCTCTATCCTTGCTACGTTAAAATTTAGTATATATGCCAAAAGATAAGCCCCTAATTGTAGTTATTAATATGACAATGTAGCTAGCCTAGGGACCAATTCAAGTCCCACGCAGTTTCAGGATCTCCTAGAGCTAAGGCAATAAGGATGCTAGTCTCACTGTCCAAATATAACCGATTTTGATCTTTACCTTAGCAGTACAAATAATGAAACCTTTTTTTAAGGAATATATACAAACCTTTCTGAGCAGCTAAGCTGACCTTCATTCGCAAACTTGTCAAATGGAGGTGCTCATATGAGAGCTTCGCGAGGAGGACCAAACCAGGCCCTTGTCTTTGGTGTCCTTCATCCCATTCCTCAAGCTGCAGGGAGCGAATTGGCTTTCCATTATACTGAGCACGAGAGGTGAAAAAAAGGCACCCCCGAAAACAGTAAGTCTTTACTGAGAGATCAATTAAAAGTACTTTCTCCTGGAGGTCTTTACTTTTCCAGTTCTTCTCAGACATTCGAAATAAATATGCAAGATTACTGAATTTGCCAATGAGGTAAATATTCTCGAAAGTGGTAATAAAAACAGTTTAGAAATTTTGACCAATGGAGACCATATTTGAATTTCATTATATATTTGGGGCCAATTCAGCAGACCTTTAAGGTGTGATAACATAGAGTCTATGAGGATTGAACCTAAGTAGTCAACATTCTTGTAACCTTTCTCCCCCTACAAATGTACAAAACATATAATTATCACTAAATAAACCTACTTCAATTTGTCTATTTTATTAAACTTCACAAGAAAACAGTCAGTTACCACAAGATTTATTTTTTTCCGGTTCCCATTTGAATTTTCAAAGTTGTTCCGAAGCGTTTTCAATACATGCGGTGCGTCTGAATTAAAATATGTTGTGGTTCCCTTCATCAAAATTTGTCGTCCTGTAATGAATAGTAAGTGGTGAAGAGGAGTTTGCTGACAAAATCTCATATGACCTTCTGTTGCAGCTTGCACCATCTGAAGTCAAATAGAGAACTGTAAGTCCTAACAGGTTGAGGGCTTTAACACAATTTATGGCCATCTCATACAGCTGGTGCACTGTAAGTGAAAAAGAGCCACCGGAAACTTAATGCCTCATTAAGTCAAGCCTCTAACCATGAAGAGAAGCACATGTGAGGCCACATTTCGGATTTTAATTCTATACATCTGGCTTCAAAACTCTCCCTGTCTTAACTGACATATCCAACATCAATAAATCCCAGCAACTTTGTAGTGTTTTTTGGTTTTGCTTCTGTTGGCCTTTGGGTCCGTGTCCTTTTTACGTCAAGTTAAACGCTACGTTAGTGAGAGATTTGTGTTTGTGCATTTCAGTTGGGTTTTTGGTGTTTGTTTTACTGGTGGTTGTTTGTGGTGGTTGTTTTACAGACTGAGATTGTTTTTGGTTCTGTTGACCTTTGGTCCGTGTCCGTTTTCTTTGCACGTAAAAAGCACAATCCCAGCAACAAGTCCTGCCTCAATTTTCATCTCATCAAGAATCAAGCTTTCATGAGGCTCAAGAGAGGTCAGCTTGAAACTCCTTAAACCTCTGTGGCAAACCAACATTAAGTCCAGATGATGGAGGTGTAAAATGTGTACATATGTAGAGTAATTGGGTGAGAAAGAATAAGAAATCCCAAATCTCTAAGGATGTCATAAGCAGAGGATGATTTTGAATGGGCACTTTATTATAGCTGGATGCCATCTCATACCATTTGGAGGATTCGCTTTGCAATGTCTTTTTTTTGCCATGTCCCAACGTAGAGCACAATGACTGTCAGCTGGTATAATATACTGCTATTCAGTTTTATTGCATTTGACAAGGAGTTCTTTACAATCATCATCTGCAATGGTGACACTTTCCTCTCTGTAGGTGACTGACTTTGTCAATAAGTTCTGGTTTTAACAAGAGATTTTTTTTGGGTTTTCCTCTTTGTCCTCTTTGCTGATGAATTATCAGCTTTTCATGTAACTTGTGTTGGACTGTTCTACATCCTATTTTGAAATTATAAGATGGCATTTCGTATGGCTCATTGTTCGTTTCCCTTCTAACTGGCCGCTGTGTAAAGAGTTTCCACCTCAGCCACAGTCTGGCCTACAGTTCCTTGCATTCCTTTTTCACGATAAGCCTCAGCTAAAGTGTCAAAATCATGGTTTACCACACAGTTTACGACACAGTTGGCAGTTGGTTTTCGTGGAGTGCGGACGTGTTTTCGACTGCTCTCCACTTTCCGTTGACCACACACTTTGTGTTTTTACGTTGGCCTTTCAATAGTTTGTAGTTTGTTTAGTGTAGTTTTGGCTTTGTTGCGTGTTTTTTGTTTTTCGTAGGTGCGTGGCTTGCCACACCCCTAGCTGTCATGGCGGCTCGCCGTTACAGCAAATTCGTATTGTTGAGTTTTTCGGGGGAGGCTAAGGTCGTCCCTGGACAAGTTTTTTCAGTTTTGCGTTCTGTTGGTTTAAAGGTCCCTGGAGAGGTTGACGCGCTTCAGCGTAAACCTCTCCGGGGTATGAATGTTTTTGATGTTCGGTTCACCTCGGAGGCTGCCCACGTCCGAGGTGTCCATGTGTTGGAGGGAGTTGAGGGACTAAAGGTCACACCGTATGACAGTTCGGTGTGGGTGACAGTCCTCCATCTCCCTCTGGACATGTCTGAACAGGTTGTTGTGCGGACACTGGGGTGTTTTGGGAAAGTGACCGGCTACGAGGAGCCGGGATTCCTTGAATGTAAAGGTGTCAAGACCGGGACTAGACGAGTTAGAATCGAACTAAAGTCCGATATCCCCTCTACCTTTTGGGCTAATGGGCACAAGGCCCACATTGCATACCCGGGCCAGCCTCGCACTTGTTGGAGGTGTTGGCTAGAAGGGCATGGGGCCAGGTTGTGCCCGAACAAGCGGTGTAGCCGCTGTTCACAGGTTGGGCATACCCTGGCCCAGTGTAAACGGGATATCGTGTGTAACTCGTGTGGGAAAACGGGCCATCTGGCCCGTTTATGCCCAGACCGCTCATACGCCGCGAGAGTGGCTACGGGCGTGGTTGAAGCGGTCCCCGT
>JAIPMN010019286.1:8098-18937 GCA_020650975.1 Apostichopus californicus
CCCCCCCCCCTTAACCCCTGAGTGACATTCTTCTAATATTAAACAATTGATTGTGTTTTCCTCCAGACTAAAAAAGTGAAAAATTTGTTTGCCAGAAAAGCAAGGAGATCCCTTCATATTTAACGAGATTTTGTCACGTGGTACAGGAAAGGTGCCCTGTTGTGTGATTGGCTGAGTGGAAGCCTCAGTAGGAATTGTTCTTTTTTTCCTTCTTTTGACCTTCATATTTCAAAACTATTTGGTAATAATTTAACAAAAAAAACTGAAATAATGCCCTTGGTTATGAATAATCCAAATGAGTTTATTGTCAAATTTGTGAAATGTCTTGAAGAGAGGATTAGAAAAAAAAACAGTTGTTAAGCTCCTGACAACTTAATTAACCCTGAATTTTACTTGAATATTGTCATGATTAGTAGGGCTACAAGTCTACAAAGATGTAGCTTTGCACTATTTAACGTGTCAGAGAGAGTCCATCAGACTCAGGCAGTGTGTACTTTTCAAAGTTTGTCAGGGAACAGAGATGTTGTTGGAGGTCGGGAGGGGGGTGGTGGTTTGAAGGATTTAATGGCATATACCCCTTTTCAATTTGATAGTCTGTTTTGATTTAATTCTGAGGAGAACTTATCAGAGCATGCATGTGCTCGTTAAATGCTGTTTCCCCGAGGGATACAGTTATGTCAGGCTGGTGCCGAGATGGAAGGTCGCTCGTACTTCGTGTGCCCCCGCAGGCTCTCTCCTAATTTGTTTTTGTTGTGATTGTACATCATGATTATAGTCTCGTCTGCTGCTGACCTTGGTAACAAATCAACTTTCATCTCAGGAAGAGACAGATCAAAACCGAACAAGATTATTATCGGGTTTTCCGTCTGCTGGTTTTCTCCTTTTCCCATTTTTTTTTTTCTTCTTTTTTTTTTTCAAATCTGGTCTGATTGGCTGATGAAGAGATGTATCCCCACTAGAATAGTACATAATTGACAGCACGAAAATGTCACATCATTTCCGTCTTTTCAAATGTGTATTATTATATGCCAGTTGATCTATGGTGAAATTTACCTACTTTAACAGTAGTGTGTGGGTTAGGGATTTTTTAAATGTTTTTTTATTGTGTTTGTGTGTGCTTTTGCTTTTCCTCCTCTGTTGGTGAATTTTGGCTCTTAAAATGTGGAATAGGAAACGGTTAAGTTTTGCCGATGTACTCTACAAAAGAATCAAAAGTTTTTGAAATGAAATGGCAATGATGTACATATATAGTAATGCAAAGTTTATGTAATGTGAAAAAGAGTGGTGCCCTTTGAAGGTATAAAGCGAAAAAAAACAAAAAATGAAAATGATTGGTTTGGGTGGCTTGAAATGTGTCATTCCTTATTGTGTGATATTCCATTTCCACTATCAAATTTTTAAGGAGAATAATTGGCATGGTTTGAGAGAGAGGCTCATTTGAAATAGATGGTGACAAGGGGGAAGAAGGAGGGGGGGCGGGAGGGTGGCATAGGGAAGTGTCTATATTTTTAATAATTCGTAATATTTTGACTCTTGCAATTTCCAATGGAAGAAACTGTGGTTGACTGAAACATTCTTCTTTAATCTAGAGCTTCCTCTTTGTCGCTAGTATATAATATAACGCCGAAAGGAAATCTTTGTAGTACATTTATGCATTGCACCGCTTGCTTGAACAGGACAGGACATGAAATTTAGACTTTTGCCAATTTAAGTAACCACGATTGCAATTGCTTTCAGTGGATGTCACTTCTGACATTTTTTCACGTTGCACATTTAACAAGCTTGTTTCTTTCTTTCCTTTTTTAAAATTTTAAATTAAATTTTTTTTTTTTTATTGTCGTCGTACCTCACAGAAACCAACCTCAAGAAGCAAGGCCTCCTGCCCTTAACATTCGACCAGACTAGCGATTATGACAAAATCCGGCCAGACGACAGAATATCCCTTCTGAACTTGAAAGATCTGTCACCCGGCAAGGTAAGCTTATATTTTTTCCCCTGCTGCTCGCGGCATTTTCATTGACGCCCGGCAAAAGTGTCGTGTCCCGGAACCCTTAACGGAGAGAGAAGACGGGAAGGGCAAGAGGGAAATAGTGACTACCGATTTAAAGGAGTCTGTTGTAATGTTTGCTACTAGTCGAGAGGCTAAGGATGTCCGTAGTCTGCTCAGAGAGGTTTGTCAAAGCACCTTGGCGGGGCAGGGGGGGAGGGGGGATTCGTGGCGAGCGTACGCATTCGTAACGATACTGTGTAGCATGAAACTGAAAGAAAATAAGGAAATTAAAAATGTTCACACTTGCGAGTTATTTGTGAAAGTCATGAAAGAAGTTGATTTAAAAGACATGTAAGGCTCTTCTGGACTGGGCGGAATGGCCAATGGCAGTTAAATAATTAAAAAAAAATAATATAATATAATAATATATATTATATAAATATAATATATTAAAAAAAAAATGTAAAAATAAGGTTAAGAAAATGGAAATACAAGAACTTTTTTTTTTTTATGTTAAAAGCATTTTTAGTAGTTTTTTTGTATAGATTTTTGAATAACTTCAGATGAAATGATATTTCGTGTTCTGATTAGGAAGCCGTTGCTTACCAATTTCTCTGCCTGTCACCCATTTCTTCCACTTGACCACCTTGTTGAAAAAGGAGTTGACAATCTCTTCATATGGCTAAACTTTTCTCCTTGTTTACAATTATGCAAATAAAGGAAGTGAGCCTTAGTTTATAGGTAATATTTTTAAAAACGAAACGTTACTGGACCAGGTTGTTGCATTTAAGAAATTGTTTCTGTATTTTAAAAACAAACACAAATGACAATAAAAAAATAATAATAATTATTGAATGCCATGAGTAACGGCTGTTTAATATGGAACGCGAAAAGGACCACAACATATGATGATGTTAATGATGATCTAATTTTATACGTTCATGTACTGAAAAACTTACGATCATGTACTAAACATATACGATGATGTACTAAAAAACTAAGATGTACATCAAAACATGCGATGATGTTCTAAAAACAAGGTGTACATCAAAACATATACTATCATGTAATGAAAACTTGTGATGATGATGAAAAAGCGCAAGTTACAAAAAAGTGGCGTATGAATATCCATTATTGTCGTTTGAATACGCGTACCCCTAGGAATATCAAAGTTGATACCGAAGCCCCGCCCCTAATGGTTCTTAATGAGTTTACACTGAATATTCATACTCGTATGCATACGCCACATATGAATATTCATACTCGTATGCAGACGCCACTTTTTTTTAACATAACATTATTAGTACATGATCGTATTTGTTTTGATGTACATCGTACGTTTGTAGTACATGATCGTATATGTTTAGAACATGATCGTGTATTTCTAGTACATGATCGTAAGCTTTCAGTACTTGATCGTATAAAATTAGATCATTAACATTATCATATGTTGTGGTCCTTTTCGCGTTCCATAGTTTAAAACAAGATTTGTCATTTGAGCAAGAAATGACTGCTTTTGATGTTATGTGTTTTATTTTCACATTTCCCACAAAATAAATTTATACTACTTTATGGATTTGAACACAGGCATGCAAACTAATAAACCACATTAATGCCTAAATATTTGCTTTTGGCCACCAAGGTTGGAGTTTGACTGGCAAAACAAACCCCCCCCCCCTCCATCAATTTGTCAAAACCATTCAGACACTTCTCTAAGATGATGATGATGATGATTATGGAAAACAGTTAAAACCCTGTACCATCTGTGCATTCCATGCTTGAGGTAGAAATACAATTAAGAGCTCGCACCTCGTGACCTTGCTGTGACAGAAGTTAAAGGAGATTGCCAGAGGTTCATTGTTCACACTATATTGACAAAAGATGGGGAATTGCCTCTGTGTAAATTGCCTGTGTTAGTATTACCATTTTTTTTTTCGGGGTTTCTTCTTCGGGGGTCTTGAATATTGTGTTTGAATAAGATTGTGTGTAGTACATGATGATGGTTTGAGTGTGAGATGATAATTAACAGTCTAGAGTTGTCGGGTGGGTTACACCCCCCGGTTGTTAGTGTCGTGGTCATCGTAGCTTCACTTAGCAGGTGGTGTGACAAAGACAATTTTAATTAAGTTTAAGGGGAAGAAAACCCAGACATTTAGAATAGTGTATGACTCAATGGGGGTATACATTTAAATGAGGCATGGGCAGCACATAATTATAGAAGACACACACTTCAATGATCATCTTTCCCTTACGTGACTACGGAGATCTGTGTGATGAGTCACGTACCCAGACAGCTCAGCGAAATCCTAGTTTTGGAAGTCTGTAACTAGGGGCTTGTCTTTTTGTAGACCTGTTATGGTCAAAGTGCTGCCATTGATATCTGAAATCGTTTGTTTTTCTTTATATATTTTCCAACATCATCGTTGGGGTCGTGTTAAGAGCGTCAATCATTTAGAATCAGCATTAGGAAAACTCTTTTCCATTACGGAAGATAAACATTGTAGTATATATACAGAAAATCATAAACAAGGGGAAGTACATACGGCCAGACGATCTCACACATAGACTTGATCAAGCCTTGAGCCCTGTGTGGGACTGAACATTAAATCTGTAATATCTCCCAAAGGGAACAATAGTTTCCCGTAGCTGCTCAGTTAACTCAATCACTCAGACCAATGATGATGGTTGGGTTTACTTCTCCTTTAACAATGGTTAGGTAGATTGTGGATTAGAATATGAGTTGGATTTGTGGCCAGGAGGATTTGGAGGTAAAAGTATATACTGTCCTGAATGCATCTTCTTGCAGTATTGTGAACAATTTAACCCGCCAAGCTATCATCACTTACATACCTCGATTGCAACTGATGACACTAAGACGCCTTCATAGATTTATCCACAACTTAAGCTAAATTTTTATGAGCGTGGGATTAACGAATGGAACCCGAATCACAAAAATTCCGTCACCCAGAAACTTTTCCATATCAGTGTTTAATCCCATGCAAATCCCATGCCAAAACTAAATTTGTTTTTACTTTATTCCTTGGAAAGAAACTCGCCCCATCGAACTATGCTTGAATACATCATCATGTAACGGAAACAAGATGAACTTCAAAACCCCACTCATTACCCCTTTAAAAGTTTTGTTTATCCGTGGGACAGTACACTGGACTCTGTTCTGCTATTTCAGTCATGCTAATGGTCAGCGGTCATATTTATGCAAGCTATTTAATTGATCAGTTTTTTTGTAATATTACCATCAAAGAGCTATCATGCGATAAATTATCGAGGTAAGCAAAACAACTTTTAATGTATGCTCTGATGATAACCGCTCTCCTTAAAAGTAGATTCCTTCCCTGGCTTTAACTTTAGGTGAGGCTTTTATCAAGCCCTTGCATAAATGGATTATCCTGGTTTAATATCATATAGGCAGATAACAAGCTCATGGATTTCACTGAAATTGGTCGTCTCCCTTTAATTAGCGTGTCCGTACCTATGAATATCGTTGAAAGGAATGCACATTTCTTGTGACAAAATGCTGCTAATGTATTTTCACCTATGTATCTTTTAGTAATCTTGATGTAATGTTCACTTTATGAGGCCTTGAAAGACTTTATTCGGTCACAGTTGAAAAGTCCATATTTTGTTGTTTTGGGGCAACGTTTACGTCAATTGTTAATCAACTCATTGTCAAAGGCCCTCAAAACTGGCCATTAATGTTGCAAAAGGTGTTAATGTAGCAATGTACAATTTTTACTTGAGACCTTTTGCGGAAAATGTCAAGATCTCTTATATTTTCAACTCCTTTGTTCTGTATCGGCCGCATGCTTTATTGATCTGTAACCGTCCCTGAACTATATGACATTCAATTCCATTTGTAGTTTTTCTTCATTTTCTAAGTAAAATCAATGTCAAGGTGGTGTCTTTTGATGCTATATTCTTTGTCTTCGGATGTGCTGTAACTCGTGAGAAAGAAATGGCTTTTCTAACAGATGTGAAAAGTGATACCAAGATAAGACCTCACAGCTTTAACGTCCATTGATAGTCATCAAAGTTGACGCGCTGACATTGTACGATGAAATTCATGATTTGGCCGGTACTAGTCACAACACCCATCATCATCATCATCATCATCTAAGACTGCAGCCTACTAAAACTTGCTTATTTATGTTGTTTGAACTTTGCAGTCTATTATATCAGTACAGTTTAATACACGGCTTGTGTTCATATTTCTGAACAATTCAGCCAAGAGCATTGAAGGAGCTCACATTCCCCAAGCATTGTATTCATCTAACTTAAACTAGCCTCCATCTTGTCAGAATTATTTGGAATGACATGAAAGATTCACTCTTTAACGTTCAGAATAAGTCTGGGTTTAAATCTACTCTACGCTCTCCTTTTATGTATTCATGAGATGTATGCCTCCTGTATTTTGCATATCTCTTTTAAAATTCCCATATTTATCCTTCATGGTTCCTTCTCTCATTCCTTTTTATGTCCTTTGTGGTTCCCTGTGTCATTCCCTCTGCATTTATTTACCTTTCAAGGCTTTTTTTTTTTCGGGAGGGTGGTCGGAGATTGCCATCAATAAGTTCCTTTGTTAAACTTTCTTGGGGACTTTCCCATTTTTGTTGTTGTATGTATGTATATATGTATGTGTGTATGTATGTATGTATTTATATATTTATAGATCCTCGTATTCTGTATTATAGATCTTGACTGCGAGCAGTTACCTTCGGTTTTTCCGCTTGTAATTTTGACAAACATCCTGCAATAAGATTGGAAGATAGTCTTGAAATGATGTGTCTGAATACATAGATAGATATCTACGACTCGGATGAAGACAGGAAAGTCACAGATCTAGGGCAACGACACGGTTCCGTGACATCACGGGCAGTGACACGGTACCGTGACATCAAACGCAGTGACATGTGAAGAATGCTACAGTTGACAAAAAAATCGTTGCTTTTCAGTATTCTGGATAGCTCCGATCGATAGCATATTTTCTCTCATCTCGAAGGACGTCACGACGGCCAATAGACAACCGCAAGCCTGCGGAGTAACCTTGAGATGGAACATTGAACCATTTCGTCAGATACATGTTGTAATAGATAGAGAGAGAGAGTAGTTAATATTTCATTTCAGGGAGAGTATTTCATCTCATCGACGTTCACTCTGTATGAATCTGTCGTACCGATCAAGCACACGTGGAAACACATACAAATGTTTACTGCACGTTTCAGTACCTTCAGTCAGAAACCACCGATGCCAACAGTCCGTTTATTTAATGTTGAGTTATTACTAGTGGTAGGAAAACAAATCCTGTTGCGTTTCCCTATCCTTTCTTTGATGAAAAGTTTATTTCTTGTAAGTCAAAGAATTGATAACAGGAAAGATTAAAACTGTTATTTTCGTAAATTTCTTTAAATTTGTTGTACTTTTTTTTTAATCGTCTTTATCTGCGCCATTTCTCTTTAATCTTTCACTCTTTTCTCTCATATTTTCTCTTTCAATCTTTAATTCTTTTCTCTCGCATTTTCTCTTTCACTCTTTTTAATCGCCTTTTTCTCTGTATTTCTCTTTCATAGCCTGTCACCTGTAAAATCAGCCACAAAGATGGGTCAGCAGAGGAGATTATTCTCAACCAAACGATGAACGAAACACAGATAGAGTGGTTCAAAGCGGGTAGCGCCCTCAACAGGATGAAGCAGTCGCTCTAACCGGATGTCATTTCAGTGTACTTGTTCAAAAAGATAGTTTGTTTTTAAAGAAAGTTTTATCCCGTAAAAGTTTGTCTCTGTCTGAAATCAAAATGTATCAAATCTTGACTTTTAAAAAAATTTCTCATGCAAAATATTTAATGTATAGACAATATTGACATGCTTTGTGAAATCTATCAATTAATAACAATAATAATAATATGATATTTGATGCAAGAAAAATTGTTTTTATGACCCTTTCTGATTGTGATTTAGTTTTGAAGTGATTGTGCAAAACCAAAGAAAAAGGTGTTTCTTTGTGGAAGATTTAGTTAGTGATACAATAGGGAAAAAGATATTTCATGGCTGTAGGAACTGATATTTAAGTAACAGCCGTCCTTTGTCTCTGTTAAACTTATTAAGCAATCTACTACAGAACGGTTGGGGTGATGTTGTGGTGTGGGGAATAGCAGTGGTGCTTTATCTTGTCCATTATTTTACATATGAGGTGTTTTAAATCTTTTATCATGATTTGCATTGGAAAGTGAGATTTCAACAGAGTCAGTGTTATTGCAACAAATTTACTCTTGCCGCTCTGCAAACAATTCTGTGTGCTATAATGATATCATATATCATTTATACTGATGCATTGTAATTTAGACGGAGGTTTGAATTAAAATCCAGCGATGGTCCTGATTAGCATAAAAAAAAAATTAAAAATTTGAACGGCAAAGAAATGAAAAAGCCTGTGAAGGTTTCTTTAATGATCAATAAAGAAGGTTACATTTTAATACTTCTGGGGATGAAATATATTTGCTAAACCAACTGTGTGAGGAAATTGATAGTAATGAAGAGTATTCTAACTGTATTCATCAACAGTACACAGTTGATGATCATTCATTAACCAACCTTTGACCTGATCATGTCATGGGTGGTAGTATTTATTCTCTGTTCTAAGGGAACCATGATACACAGTTGACGTCATACTGTCATGATGTAATGACATGAGTAATGGGATGGGGGTTGAGAGTGGTACAAGGATTCTTTGGTTTTCATGCCCAGACTTGGAGTGACTTTCCTCAAAGAAAGTAGTGTTTTAAATATTATGTTGGTCCCCTAAGCTTCATTCATTTCTTCAATTTTGCAATTGTGATGTTTTGTGCCAAGTTTTAACGACTTTTAAAATGTAAAAGACTTTTAATTTTTAATTTTATGTCGGTGTAAGTGAATGCTCTTAAGAAATGTTAACGATATATATATATATATTAATCATGTACCTGCTCACATGTTGTGGTGGAGACAAAACACATCTGCCGAATATTGCAATGGACACTCGAACCCAGAATGCATTGCTCATACAAAATATGCTTCAACTCTTGAAAAATGTATTACTTATGTACTAGTCCCCTCCCATGGGATATGACCATAGCATAGCATACTTTGCAATAAAGGAATCAGACCATTTTACTAATGAAGTGGTTCATTGAACCTACAGATCAACTGAACATCATTGAGGGACATGAAACATTTGATAGCATTTAATGGTATGAGACTCTGTGAATCTGTCGGGAAGGGGAAATTGGTTCACAAGTGGTACAATACTGGCTGCATCAATGTGTATCCATATAAAGCAACATCAAGTTAGGTATCAACATCATCGTGTTAGGCATCAACATCATCATGTTAGGCATCAACATCATCATGTTAGGCATCAACATCATCATGTTAGGCATCAACATCATCATGTTAGGCATCAACATCATCATGTTAGGCATCACCGTCATCAAGTTATTAAGCATCAACATCATCAAGTTAGGCATCAACATTATCAAGTTAGGCATCAACATCAAGTTGGGCATCAACATCAAGTTAGGCATCAACATCAAGTTAGGCATCAACATCATCGTGTTAGGCATCAACATCATGTTAGGCGTCAACATCAAGTTAGGCATCAACATCAAGTTAGGCATCAACATCCAGATCAATTTTTTGTTCTACCACCAAGTAATCACTTGTTGCTATGGGGTTTCCGTTTGGTAGGAGTTGCATAAATTGCATAATACCAGTATTAGATAAGTACTTTGTATCTTGAAATATAACCAGTGTACTTATCAAATGTAATCATTGAGGGGCTTTTTGGGTCACAAATTGATTTTCTGTCAAAAGGCTGGTATTAAACAATCGGTGATAATGCCCAAAATATATATAGCAATAAAATACCCAGAGTACAAGCTTTGATTTGGTGGTGGTTTGTATGCCCATTTGTTTTGGTTGCATGACTACTACGGCAAACTTGCATAAGATTTCGAACTAGCCTAACGTATGATATAAGCGGGTAAACGTTTGTAAAGGCTGTATTGAATGCACACTTTTTTTTATTTCCTGTTATTGTTTCGTTTGGATAAATTTGACCAGACTTGTTTTGAATTAATACACTGAAGTGAAATCTGTTTATGCAAATATTTTGCAAGAATTCAGATGCATTTGTTGCACGAGGTGAAGTAAAAAATTTGAATATATTTGAGAATAGACAGATGACTAACAAGAAAAGTACCGTAACTTTGTCCAATCTTCACTTTTGTCCTTTGTCATGATTCAGCTTAAACATGAGAAATATTTACTCATCCTCCTCGTAGTTATCCGTCATCGATGACGTGCATTGGATTTCAAAGGTGTGAAGGTCAAATTCTAAATCCCAAATGGCAATTCGCTGACAGAATCTGGTATGAACAGTTATAGAACGATCTCGGCCCGATGAAGTGGTCAAATTCTTAGCTGACTCAATGTAGAAAATCCCCTGAATGAATGCTGTACCCTCAAGTAAACGTGTTTCTCCCGACTGACGATGGAAGTTGGGGGTGGAGATGGTATGTTGGGATTACCCCTAGATTTGCACCCCCTCCCCCCTTCCCCAGTTGCCCCTCCATCAGATCGCTACTTAACCAAAATATATAGAACTAACTAACTAATCGTATTAGAAACAGCTTCCAATGCCATGCATTAATGTGAAAAATTGTCAAATGGATACCACCATTTTGCGTCTAAGTCACTTTGCGTGTAGAAAAATTCCTAATAGGAAGAGGAAACCCCTCCCCTTAGACCAATACCAGTGTTATATTTCATTTCCCCAAAAATATGCCTATCCCTAGAAGC
>JAIPMN010019290.1:0-13673 GCA_020650975.1 Apostichopus californicus
TGCAATGATCCCGCATTAATTAGCAAACAGAAATATCATAACTAATAAATAATATTGCCCGCATGAAAAGCCAAAATGAAAACAGAACACTGGCTGTGGTTGGTTCACTGCTCTTCTTTTGATCCAATCAACAAATGCCTGTGGAATGTAAACTCCTTTGATTATGCAAATATGAAGAAATCAGGATGCATGCCATTTGTGGATAACTGAGAATAAACATATCATTATCATATCACTAAAACAACAGCTGTGAATGTTTTAGGTATTTATAAATGATCATAAGAATTGGCCAAAATATGCTATAAAGTCAGATAATGGACACCACCCATTCTCAAATTATCAATATAGAGATATTTAATAGCTAGATTGACAGTGGGTTGTACTTGTAACATTATTAAACTAATAGCAAGTTTCAGTGTGTTAATATCTAAGGCCAATACTAATGATATTTATAAAGCCTCAATCAGAAAAAAATGAATAGTTTAAACTAGGTCTTAAAGCTAGATTTTACAGCAGGTTATAGTATTTATATTATCACTAACCATGTGATAATAGATACCGTTCAATCTTACTAAGAGTTGTACTTGCAATTGTTTCACTGTTTTTTATTAGCAGACCACAACAGATCCAGTAAATTTGTCCAACAAATGCATGAATTTTATGTCTGTATTGTCTAAACTAAAGGAAAGAACCTTGATGAGCACACTTACCAACCAGATAAGACATGTTTCCCTTTATGAGCACACCTACCGTACCACCCAGACAGAACATGTTTACCTTGATGAGCACACTTATCACCCAGACGGGACATGTTCCCTCTATGAGCACACTTACTACCCAGACAGAACATGTTTACCTTGATGATCACAATAACCACCCAGACAGGACATGTTCCCTTTATGAGCAAACCTACCGTACCACCCAGACAGAACATGTTTACCTTGATGAGCACACTCACCACCGAAACAGAACATGTTCCCTTTTTGAGCAAACTTACCACCCAGACAGGACATGTTCCCTTTATGAGCACACTTACCACCCAGGCAGGACATGTTTACCTTTATGAGCACAATAACCACCCAGACAGAACATGTTCCCTTTATGAGCACACTCACCACCCATACAGAACATGTTCCCTTTTTGAGCAAACTTACCACCCAGACAGGACATGTTCCCTTTATGAGCACACTTACCACCCAGGCAGGACATGTTTACCTTTATGAGCACAATAACCACCCAGACAGGACATGTTCCCTTTATGAGCACACTTATCACCCAGACAGGACATGTTCCCTTTTTGAGCACACTTAACACCCAGACAGGACATGTTCCCTTTTTGAGCACACTTAACACCCAGACAGGACATGTTTACCTTGATGAGCACACTTACCACCCATACAGGACATGTTTCCCTTTATGAGCACACTTACCACCCATACAGGACATGTTCCCTTTTTGAGCACACTTACCACCCAGGCAGGACATGTTTCCCTTTATGAGCACACTTATCACCCAGACAGGACATGTTCCCTTTATGAGCACACTTACCACCCAGACAGGACATGGTACACTTGATGAGCCCACTTACCACCCAGACAGGACATGTTTACCTTGATGAGCACACTTATCACCCAGACAGGACATGTTCCCTTTTTGAGCACACTTACGACCCATACAGGACATGTTCCCTTTTTGAGCACACTTACCACCCAGGCAGGACATGTTTCCCTTTATGAGCACATACCCAGACAGGACATGTTCCCTTTATGAGCAGACACCCAGACAGGACATGTTCCCTTTATGAGCACACTTACCACCCCGACAGGACATGTTTCCCTTTTCCAATTGTTCTATATGTCATTCATTTATGAACACCTCAACAACACAGTTTAAGGATATTGTATACAATGAAATTCACCTCTGATAGGAACCCACAGCATAAACAAAACATTTGCCCCTCCATTTTATCGCATTCCCTCTTTCAGGAAGCTGCATTCAATTGTTTTAACTTTCTATATAACATAGTTCAGGACCTTTGAACTTAATCTTTTGGTCTTTCACTTTTGCAACTATGAAAAGTACAGTCATAATTTCACAAGTTCTCCTGTTGAATTGAATTCTGAAATATCTTTGTGCTATATGTAAATATGGTCCCACTATGTATCCAACTGTCTGTTATCTCCTTCCCCCCTGATATCTCAACCTTTTCAAACTCAAAACACATGTAACTCCATCCACACATACAAAGCCTTCCAATGTAACTCCACCCTCACATACAAAGCATTCCATGTAACTCCATCCGCACATACAAAGCCTTCCCATGTAACTCCACCCTCACTTACAAAGCCTACCCATGTAACTCCACCCTCACTTACAAAGCATTCCATGTAACTCCATCCGCACATACAAAGCCTTCCCATGTAACTCCACCCTCACTTACAAAGCATTCCATGTAACTCCATCTGCACATACAAAGCCTTCCCATGTAACTCCACCCTCACTTACAAAGCATTCCATGTAACTCCATCCGCACATACAAAGCCTTCCCATGTAACTCCACCCTCACTTACAAAGCATTCCATATAACTCCATCCTCACACACAAAGCCTCCCCATGTAACTCCATCCTCACTTACAAAGCCTCCCTATTGAACTACATCCTCACTTACAAAGCCTCCCCATGTAACTCCATCCTCACTTACAAAGCCTTCCTATTTAACTCCATTCTCACTTACAAAGCCTCCCCATGTAACTCCATTCTCACTTACAAAACCTTCACATGTAACTCCAGCCTCATTTACAAAGCCTTCCCATGTAACTCCATCGTCAGTTACAAAGCCTTCCAATGTAACTCCATCCTCACTCACAAAGCCTCCCCATGTAACTCCATCCTCACATACAAAGCCTTCCCATGTAACTCCATCCTCACATACAAAGCCTTCCCATGTAACTCCATCCTCACTTACAAAGCCTTCCCATGTAACTCCATCCTCACATACAAAGCCTTTCCATGTAACTCTCTCACATACAAAGCCTTCCCATGTAACTCCATCCTCACATACAAAGCCTTCCCATGTAACTCCATCCTCTCTTACAAAGCCTTCCGATGTAACTCCATCCTCACATACAGAGCCTTCCAATGTAACTCCATCCTCACATACAAAGCCTTCCCATGTAACTCCATCCTCACATACAAAGCCTTCCCATGTAACTCCATCCTCACATACAAAGCCTTCCCATGTAACTCCATCCTCTCTTACAAAGCTTTCCGATGCAACTCCATCCTCACATACAGAGCCTTCCAATGTAACTCCATCCTCACATACAAAGCCTTCCCATGTAACTCCATCCTCACATACAAAGCCTTCCCATGTAACTCCATCCTCACATACAAAGCCTTCCCATGTAACTCCATCCTCTCTTACAAAGCCTTCCGATGCAACTCCATCCTCACATACAAAGCCTTCCAATGTAACTCCATCCTCACATACAAAGCCTTCCCATGTAACTCCATCCTCTCTTACAGAGCCTTCCAATGTTACTCCATCCTCACATACAAAGCCTTCCCATGTAACTCCATCCTCTCTTACAAAGCCTTCCAATGTAACTCCATCCTCACATACAAAGCCTTCCCATGTAACTCCATCCTCACATACAAAGCCTTCCCATGTAACTCCATCCTCACATACAAAGCCTTCCCATGTAACTCCATCCTCTCTTACAAAGCCTTCCAATGTATCTCCATCCTCTCTTACAAAGCATTCCGATGTAACTCCATCCTCACATACAAAGCCTCCCCATGTAACTCCATCCTCATATACAAAGCCTTCCCATGTAACTCCATCCTCACATACAAAGCCTTCCCATGTAACTCCATCCTCTCTTACAGAGCCTTCCAATGTTACTCCATCCTCACATACAAAGCATTCCCATGTAACTCCATCCTCTCTTACAGAGCCTTCCAATGTAACTCCATCCTCACATACAAAGCCTTCCCATGTAACTCCATCCTCACATACAAAGCCTTCCCATGTAACTCCATCCTTATTTACGAAGCCTTCCCATGTAACTCCAACCTCATTTACAAAGCCTTCCCATGTAACTCCATCCTCACATACAAAGCCTTCCCATGTCACTCCATCCTCACTTACAAAGCCTTCCCTCAACATGTTTGCTGTGTAAAGGAACAAATCAAAGTTACGCATCATTAACGTATAGTTTATCTGTGACCTGACAGTTGTTACTCACTCCTTTTGGTATTCTCCTCAATTGAATGTACCAGGAAGTTGGCTGCTTTTGCTCCCAGCTTGGTTCCTAGGTTACGGTCAAACACTGATGGACTACCACCCTGAAATAAAACAGCGACTGTCTGCTCTCATTTTCTTTAATTAAATTCAGTACAACAATAACACAACATTCCTTATTCGCCCAAACCATGAATTTTACACGTCTTTTGTATGGGGAGCCAAGAATCATATTGGCTGAAAAAGCATGACTCCAGGGAATAGATTGTACCTTCAAATCTTAACAGTAAATCTTGGCATTGAGCAATATATATGCAAACTTCACCCAAATCCTTCTAGATGTTTTGAGTTTCAATTTTTCTTTTGGTGTCTTTATAAGTGCTAGCTTACAATTTTGGTGCTGACTTACTACAAGAACAGCAAAGTCTACTTAACTAAGCATTGCAGTTCATGGGTTTTGTACTAGTACAAGATATATACTGTATAAGATAGTTCTATTGCATACAATGAGTATATTGTTCTGTGAAATTGTTTGCACAAGGTGTGTCTGTGCTTGGTGGGAGGGCAGTGTCCTAAAAACAACACACTGGTATGAATGTGGTAAAGCCAATGCAATTATGGTTCATCCATTACTCTTCCACATGACCAATCTTTGTAAAGCTCATATAAAAAATCACGAAGAATGGATCCATAAACATGTCTGTGAATTAGGTTTGCATGGTCCCTGTAAAAGCTGGAACGGGGGGGGGGGGTGCTCAGTTTTATCCAGTTCTCTGGGAAGGGATTTCTGGAAATCTTGTCATAGCATAGCATATAACCTTGTGGTGGCATCATTTCGTAAATTAGTTAAAAGTATGTTAAGACCTCTTCTTCCCCTTCTTCTTAAGCAGACCTTAGCATCTCATAGCAGATCACAGGACACTCTGTCACTTCTTCTAAACAGAGTTATGAGTTCATAGAACTTTGAAATACCTGTTGCATGTGGCCCAGAACATTCTTACGGACTGTAAACAGACCACGTCCTTCTTCAGCAAACAGTTGGTGGATGAAGTCAGTGGTGAAGTTAGGGTTAGCATTTTCATTCCTGCAGTAACCAACAAAACAGAATCTTCACATTAATTTATTTGTATTGCTTTAATTTTCATTGAAATGATTTTCATAAAAGTTAAGGTGACAAATAGGGTTGTCGTTACAGGTAGCTGTAGGGTTGTCGTCACAGGTTATTATAGGGTTGTAGTTACAGGTACAGTATATATACATACATATATATATATATATATATATATGCTATTTGTAGTTTTGTTTCTCTTGGATCAGAAGCTTGTTCACAACTTGACATTGTTTTCTAATCTGCCAGATTAGTCAGTCGTGTCTTCCTCCAAACTCTCTCAGCCCTCATGCATTCATGCATTGCCTCCCTGAGTTCATCTGTGTACCAGGGGGCATGGGGTCTCAGAGTGATGGACTTTGTGCATTTCGGTGCATGGCAATTGAGATTGAAATAAACAACGTTATGATCACAGGTCACATTCCATCCATATTGCCAAGACAAGCGTCAACAATAGACGGTGAACCCTGCAGTATTTTTTTGTTTTCCTGAGTTATCACAACAACATGAGTGTGTCCAGCACAATGTGTGGCACCAACCACATGTTTTAATACATGGACATTTTAGAAGTCTTAAATTTTTCAGAATCCAAATTATTGGGGTCATCCAAGTGAAAGTTTAAATCACTAGCAGCGGCCGAACAATCTTTCATAGTTGTGACAGATTCTAAATACAATGTCCACTCCTCGAAAACAGAGTTCTGAAATCCATATTTAGAGGAGGGAGGAGGCCGATAGATAATTTCAGTAGAATTTGTGAGTCGCTAATACTAACACAGCAATTCATATGCTCAAAATAGGTACAGAGACCATCCTTTGTTGATGTGTTAATATTTATGGACAACCCTGATTTATATAACAGTCCCACACCTCCACCAGACTTTCCATGTTTCAATTGGTGCTAAAATGTCAATATCATTCGATACAACAAAATCAGAGACAGATATGGCTTTATTGCTAATCCAGCTGACATTTTGTAAATAGACTGTTGAGTGGTTTGGTGTGCTGCTTATCTGGACTATTTTCTTTCTGATGATATATGCAAACTACTATGACATATTCTGTTAGAACCGCAGGGTTTGCCAAGTCTTGGTCGTATGATCGTATCAATGTTTGTATTTCATACTGCACATGATTCTGATATGAAGTTTTACCATGTTTACTTCCTGGACCTAACTGAATAAGAATGTTCAAGTTTATCCCTGATTGTTTATCCCCATTGTTCAACTGATTCCATTGAAAAAATTGTCTATTTGCAAGCACTGGTATAGGCCTCCTGAAACTCGTACCTGCCTTTTTTCCCTCTGCAATTAGGTCTTCTGAATAGAGATAAAGTATCTATTTTCCTTTTCCATGGCTGATTGCCCCCCCCCCTCCCCACACAAGCTTCATTGATTCCTAAATAGCAAGAAAAGCTCCTCTTGTGTATGTTATAGTGCCTGTATGCATTTTCTTCACACTAGTAAGATTAAAAAGATTAAAAATTTCTGTCGAACTTCAGCTGCAATTCCAGGATCAAATATCAAATAATCAATTCCAAACTGATCAGAACAGCATATATAATGAGTAATGAAACATCCAAACTCTCCAAGCAGTAAAAATAAGTTTATTTCAAAAATCTTAAGGAGCTGATTAGTAGAGCTGCCATTTGATGGCTCTACAAACTACATATTAAAAGATCATTTAATGATGAAAACATTCAGCACTTTTTAGCAAAGAAACTGGAAATCAGCAGATCAATGGAGAGAGAAAGTAGGTTGCAAAATTATTTCATTGAATTTTGAAGGAGAAAACACCATTTAAGCTCCAGCTCTTAGGATTATACATGAGCTTTTAATGTAAATTTTACTACCTGCATATCATTAACTTTTAATGAAATGTTTTAGATTGTATTTCCCCATGTTTTCCTAAATGTATTAGTACATTTCCTTATCTTTTTGCTATATGTGTTAAATTTCAAGAGTTTTATGCATTTTGGTATATTTAGTATATTTGTCATATTTATTATATAGTATTTTGCTATATCAACTGCAATTAATTTCCTTATGCCTTTGATATGTACATTTCATTATATAAATATATACCCATTTGCTATGTCTCTGTTCAAAATCATGTAAAGCCCAGTTTGTAGGTTCACATAACTTCATGGCAAGAGATGTGATGTTATGCACATAAGCAGATTATAGCTAATGTGGTTGATACCATACCCGTCAGTAAACCAAAACCAAGAGAAAAATCAAGTATAATAATTTATGGTGATAAGCATATGCTTAATATGATCCATATACCTTCATAATATGATCTCAAGGTCAATATATGTTTTGTGATTGCTCAGTAACTGCAAGGATCTGATATACCTACCTTAAAATAATGCCTCGTTGGACTTCGTCATTTATTTTCCCTGCCAAGTGTCTGACATCACCCTGGGTACAAAAGAAGAAAAGTTTGATATCAAAAGAGAATGGAGACTTTGTACATGTGTGTGTATAAGTGGGTATGTATGATGATGTTTGGATGGGAGTGGAAAGTAGAAAAGTACTACTACATCATGGAGTTGGAGCATATCAGTCTTAACAAGCCATATGGTATCTGTACAATTAATTCAACTCACATTTATTTTCTCAAGTTTACACAAAACTTAATGTAGGTATTTCGTACTGTAGGTATTTGTACTGTATTTGTACTGTAGGTATTTCGTATACAGAATTAAAATATAATTAGAAAATATAATATAAAGTAAAATGTAAAATATAATTAAAAACTAAGAACATGTGACAGACACAAGAGAAAAATGAAAGGTTCCTCTGTCAAGCCAGTGACCACAAGAAAAAAAGGAAACATAGAGAAACAAAGAAACATGACATAATAGCTATGATCAATATTTCAGGTTACATTGGAAGCTCCTGAGAGTACTAGCTGACCGAATACCTAAGGAGACCTTGCCAAACATAATAGCAATAGTTTGTAATAATTTGCCAAGACTTGTTCGATAAATATGTTACCGATAAAAGGTCAAAGTTGCAAGTGTGTAGCCGAATATTCAGGATAATTTGGTGTGTGGATAACACAAGGAAGCAGATTACTGCGATAATTGAAACAGTGCATCCTAAACAATCAATATGGATAACTTTCACATTCAAAGAGTACAGTCATTGTAAAGCTGATCTGTTGGATACAGCCTAGGCTTGCTTGTTGAAGTCTGAGCAGTCTACAAGATTTGGAGTGGTTTACTGGACAGTATGCTAACCTTGCTTTCTAGTCATTTCAACAACGAACGTCCAATGTTTCAACACAATACATGTTTGATTCCACCTCCCACCCCCATCCCCACATACTACTGACCCCTACAAACAAATCATCCAAATATCAAAAGAAGCTGCAAACTGGCAATTATTATCCCATGCAGCCACTGATATCAAATTCCATTTTTCTTGTTACCTCCAGGTCTACGATTCCAAATGGCTCTTCAAATATGTATGCAGCATCAGCTCCACTGGCAAGACCACCCATGGTTGCTAGGTAACCGCAGTATCCTCCCATCGTCTCCACAATGAAGACCCTTCTCTTAGATCCACTGGCTGACTGCTTGATTTTATCACATGTCTAAATAAACAGAACATTGTACTTTATTTCTACATAACACAACACAGATTTGCACATTAGTTGCTAGGTAACAGCAGTATCATCCCATTGCCTCCAAAATTAAGACTCTCCTCCTAGATCCACTATAACTAAATTTTCTTGATTTAATTGTATTCTCATTCATATTTACCTTTGATATCAAAACCAACAAGGTTTACAGCCACATCTTCATCACTCAATGATAGTATTATTTGTAATGATATTATTGTTAATGCAAAATCTGGCATTCTATTATCTGACATAAGTGACCACTAACCAATCTTTTGTTATAGGGATTTTGGTACTAGTTTATCTGTTACACTAATTAGCTTGGGAGAGATACTAGTGTAAATTGCTACACAATCTCAAACTTGAACTTTCTTCTTTCGATTGGGGACCTCTATTTAATTAGACTGATGCAGATGTGGCATATAATTTATTTGTTGATAATGTTCACCATACTATATCTAAGCATTGTATTATTACATAATTCAAGGTTAATTCTCATAAGCTCCAATCACCATGGATTACACCTGGTATTTTAAGATCTATTTCCAAAAAGAACAAGCTTTATAAGAAATATCTTTCTCGCCCTCTTCAATTAATAAGAACAAGTACACTCAATATAAAACTGAACTAACCAATATTATCAGATTGGCTAAAAAGATGCTTTATGAGAAATGTTTGGATGACAATAAAAACAACCTAAAGGAAACTTGGGATATCATTGATAGAATGACAATTATATCACCTATAAACATGTAATTGCTGACTCATTCAACAATTATTTTGTTAATTATTAACTTTGTGATTTACTTCCTGAGGCAATCCCAACTTCTCTATTTCTATTACCAACTAGTTTGACAGAAATCATTGACTTAATTATGAATATGAAAAAAAGTGCATGTTGTATTGATAATATTTCTGTTAATTTTCTCCAAGATAATCGTTTTGCTTTAGCAGCTCCTCTTACATTTATTTTTAATTTATCAATTCCACTGGTGTTGTACCACTTCGTTCCAAGGAAGCTAAAGTAACTCCGATACTTAAAGGTGGTGGTAGTTTATGTGTTTCTTACTATAGACTCATCTCAGTACTTTCATCTTTATCAAAAATTCTAAGAATGCAATGAAGATTTTTGCCACTTCCAAACTATGCTACTTGACTATCTTTCTACTTGCACTTTTGGCATTCCACAGAGAGCACAATTGGAGTCACCATGGCTTCTAACTGCATGTAGGTCACATCTAAGTGTTGAAAGTAGTTTTGCAAAGCAATATATTTTCTCAATATTTTATGCATCTGTACAAACATCGGCAGGTTTCGCAGAAAGCTGTAATTGTAAGTAATTGTACACATGTGCAAATAAAACTAGTCATAATAATGTTTCGATTGCATCTCCCTCTACTTGTGCTTACCTCTGTAATGGCATTCAGGGCTGTGTCACACCCCAGACTGAAGTCTGTCCCAGGGACGTTATTGCTCACTGTGGCAGGAATCACCACCATTGGGATACAAAACTCTGGATATCTAGGCCTTGCTTCAGACAGTTCTGTGACACTCATATACGCCTGAAATCAAGAATCATTAATTATCTTAATCTTTGTTTCAGTCCCATCATAAATGGCCCATTGTTTCCCTCTATTACTCTGCCTATACATATATCCATAGCAAGATGACCAATGACTGCACACCGGGTGCTCATTACTTTACTATGTATGTAATATAGTCAAGCAAAACAAACTCAACCAGAGCCCACCATCAACACATATTTCCAAACTGTTTCCCTTATAAGATGTAAGATGATGATTGTTGACCACTTCATTTCATGTGAGAATCTCTAAAGAACCTTTTAAATAGCAAAGGAGAGGACACCAAACACTCTTTGCCTTTTTTTCTTTTGTTTGGGCAAATTGCACTTTAATACCAAAATTTGCCTAACATCTTCCACATGGTCTTCAAAACTCACCTCAAACCCTCCAACTATGGCAAGTCCGTGAAAATTGTACTGTTTGAATTTTTTGGCAATTTTTTCAAGAGATAGTTTCTTTGGCATACTCCTGCAAAGTGACAACAAAAAGGAAAAACATTATAATTGACAGTATTATAAGTATTGTAACAACAAAGCTAACTGTTTATCAGTTTTCAGTACCAAGTTACTTCAGTGATTTAATTCAATCGGCACAAATATTTATGGTAAAGTATTCCTAAAGCTACCAATGGCATAGCAGAGATATTTCTTAGAACCTTGACATATTATAAGTAACAGGAGGTAAAAACAAGAGACTTACCTATTAGTACCAAGTTTGGAGCCTCCTTCCCGCACCCAATCACTCACAGACATCCATCCAAAATACTCAAGCTGCATAAAAATATAACAATAGATTAACAGCAGCTAATACGAGGGAAAACTTAAGTGAAACTCTTCTTAGAAATGTGACAGCACTTATTCAGGGCCAAAGCAACGGAAAGGGGGGGGGGGGGGCAACGAGATTTCCGCGTCCTAAATGAAAGTAGGCCTACCATAATGTGAATGCCTGGACAGTGGTGCATTATTTCAGCAAAATGTTCACAACATTTCTCATGATTGCATAAGTCAGTGGTGTGCAACCTCAAGATGCTAGGCACATATTGTAGGAATGGCGTTGAAGTAGAACACAAGGTTTATGTTAACCGTTCATCACTTTTATGAACGACTGTTGATAAATATATTTTTTACGTCTTTGTGTTTCATGTAGGCCGATCAGTTTCATTGTTAGCCCCTATATCAGTTTGAACTAAGAATATTGAGGCACTGTGAATACACGTATGTACCAGAGCCTTTTTAATAACATACTAATTACATACTACACAACCCACACACTCAGCTCATTCTCAAAGTAAAGAATTTTAAGATGCAACTTACAATGGTGCCATTTCCAAGAAGTGCCATTTCCGGCAATCTGGGAGGCAGTTTTGGTAAAAGGCCTTGGTATTACTATATGTAACATTTGGACAATACATATTGTTTCTCAATGTTCCTCAACTGCCCCCAGGAATTCTACCCAGGCTACAGCCCAGTAATTCCACAATCATGAAATGTATCAAACTGAAATTTACTATCTCGGTTGATGCATAAGCAATATTAATAGACTATGAACAAACCTTGTCTTGCAGAAGGCCTTCAAAGCCATCATGAACACCATAGACCCTGTAACCATCTACTAGACTTGACCTGACAAATGACCTGACGGCAGCATTCATCCCCGCTGCTGGGGCGCCTACATTCAGAATTGCTAGGTTATAGTTTCTCTGTCAAAAAACAAGAAAAACGGTACAAAACAGAAGGTGTGGGAGGAATAATCAATAGCCAACAGAAATGTATTGCTTGCTTCTATAGCAGAGCACAGGGTGAAGTGTTTCAAGCCAACATATAAAAGTGCCTGCTGGTAGCAGAGCCTCATTAATGAGCGAATATGGGTCAAATTCAGTATCAATGCCAACAGTATCAATGTTTCAGGTGAAGCCCCACCTTATGTGGAGGTTTAGATGGCATTATGGTAATCCAACAAATATTTATTGCTAGCTGGTAGCAGTTTACATTGGTAAGGGGTGTGGGAGTGATGTCTTTCCAAGCACACAGTACCAACCACTACAAGCAGTTACCCACAAGTTTAGGGAGAATTACCTCAAACCATCAGAAATTGATTGATTGTTGGTAGCAGAGTATACTAATCAAGCAAGTGAAATTATCTCTAGCCAACAGTATCAAATGTGTCAGTAGTAATCTCACCCCTACACAGAGGTTTCCATCCAGTTATCTCAGAACATGGCCTGGTATTGTGCCTATTGTGTGAACCACACAGCAGCAACCCACCTAAATACCATAGTCTCAAGAAAACAGGTCTCAAGAAACGATGAAAGTTCACCTTGAACTAAAGTTGCAAGAGTGGCCTGGTGATTGTAGTCTATATGCATCACAGTATTCTCCTGAAATTAAACCTTGTTAAATCTGCTAAACTAAGAACTATCTTGCGCTCCCTTTCTGCCTCTAGTTTTGTGATCTCAAGGTATTAATTACTGGAACATTTCTAACAAGGGGAGCTGTGCTCAGTTTTGGGAGATTTACCAATAAAAACATCTGAGAATCAGATGAGTTAACATCAGTATTTTTAACTTTGGTTTACGTTATAATAAACTCTTAAAAACTCTTAAAATATATTATTCACTTACTGAACATTGTTTGCCATCTTCACTACAAACAGACTCTGGTGGTTTTAGTTTGGATAATGTAAGGTAGGTTTTTAAATTGTTTTCAAAACTCCTGTAGGAAGATAAAGGAACAATTGTCATACAAGGAGACCGAAGAATGCTATATAAACGTAATGAAAATGTTTGCTTCATTACAACCAAAGGATTCAGAAAGGTTTCTATCATATATTGAAGTCTGCAACCACCATGTTTGTTATGGAGGGAAGGGGGAGGAGGGGGAGGGGGTTAAGATGCTGTGCTGTGCCAGGGAGAGATCTAAGACAAGAGCGATCACTTGTTACCTCCAAAAAGATTATTTAACATTATATGGTGCTTACATGCAAATTGGTTCAACTTTTGATACTATGTTAAAGAATTTTTAGCTTTTCCCATTGTACTGTACATATATTTATATATATATATATATTTGTTATATTTATATATATATATATATATTTATATATATATATTT
>JAIPMN010019291.1:0-12594 GCA_020650975.1 Apostichopus californicus
GGTGAAATTTGGCTCTTCCTGTAGGTTGTCATGGTGAAATCGTGCATTTCTTAGGGGTGTCCGAAATTGGCAGTGTTCCGAAATTAGCAATACTGACTATACTAGTAGCCTAGTCGAAGGCTTCGCCTAAGTCAGGCCTAGGGGCCAATGCCTCCTTCTGTCATTGCTAATATGTTATCCTGGACTAGAGTTCTGTGAATTCCCACACAGATAATGAATCAGCCTTGTCGAAGACTTAGCCCAAGTCTGGCCTAACCTAGGCCTACTCCTTCACAGTCATCATGCAGTCTATAGTCTAACGTAAAGTTAAGTTAGACTTTCATTTTTATCGTTGGAACCGACCGTTTGGCTTATAGGTATGCATCAGACCTAGAATCAACAAATAAAAAAGAAACTGTTAGCATAATCAAACCAATTACCAGTATCAGTATAGTTAGCACAAAGAGACAGAGATAATATTTACAGCTACTTCGCATAGAGTGTCTTTAATAATACTATTTTACACCAGCGTCCATGCCAACGAGGTCAAAGTTGATTTTACTCAGTATTTTAAAATAAAATATATGTTTTTAGTTCCTTGAAAATAGCGTAATTTAGTTTCAACTCTTTGATGTAATATAAAATTGGGAAATTGGACTTTAAAAACGTAATTTTAAGTAAATGACTACTTTTACTTTTTCAAATATATTTTCTAATATTTCTACTTAGAGACCAACAGCATTGATTGCGCAATTTCACATTCCACAAAAACAGTCAGAGACGTTTCTGTGCAGTACACAACAGTGGGACAAACTCAAAATAACTTTGACTATGAAGGAAACCTTACTTCATTCTAACATATTCGCTTAAGATCAAGAAAAAGTATGTTATTTCACTGCTTCCATGTTGTTCATAATTATGCTTACCTATGAGTAAAAATGTTAGGCTATCGGTCGAAGTTGAGCCAACGGCCTTACGTACTGGCTAGAGTAGAGCATCCATCCGTGCCAGTTAGGCTTAGTATTAATAATAGTGCGAGGCCTAAGCTAGGACTATTACTAACGTTAGTACAGTAGCGGTGCTAGCATTAACTGGTTGTCAAATGTCTTAAACCAAGGACCAAGCTAACTGCACATTGTGGTCGAATTGATATATTGTTATCATCCGGGAATTAGGCAGCCAGCCGTCTTAAGCAAACTGACGGCCTATTTTCCGTGCACGGCAGGCAAAATATATATGAAGCCATGCAAGGTTTTCTCAAGTTTTCAGTACAGAGTACGCAAATATACAGAGTTACAAAAACTATACAATGTTGTCAATATTGTTTTTAACCGACTTTCCCTAATCTTAACAATTAAATCTTGAATTGGCTAACTAAACAGCTTGCATTTTACCATTCGGTACCTCAAAGATGCAAAGTTTCTAAGAAAGTGTTGTCCCCTTAACCCTCACAAGGGCCCTGGAGACGGGCCCATTGACCCCTGCTGTGAGGGGCTATTGCAAATCATGTTGCCCCCAAAAGGTAGGACGCCCGCATCTACCATTTCTACCATTATCACACCAGTTTGTTTTAACATTTTTTTCCAAATTAGTGTTGTTACCTCTTTGGTCACCCACTTCCAGAAATTTATTTATATTACCTCATTCCTGTCATTTTTTTGCAAGACAGGTCCAATGTGTCACGACAACTCAGCAGATCTGTCAAATGTTAAGTAGCCTGAAATGTACTGTTATTTTGAAAGATTCATTTATTTATTTTTAGTGTTCTCCAATACAAGTTGACCAACAGGAATTCATATTCAAAAAGGGACCATGATACACTCTCTCTCAAACTAATAACTTTTACCCATGTCGTTATAGGTTTGCTTTCTGTTTCTAAGTTGATGAAACTTTGATATTCATGAACAAAACTTAATGTCTAAATGTAATGCATGCCAAGTGTATATATCAATTGTGTAAATTATTGTTTACCTTGTATTTTCTCTTACTCTCATTTTTCAGATATACAGTATTGTGTGCATTCTAAGTAGACCACAGTAAGCAGAGTTGAGTGGCAAAATGAGATTCAAGACTTCTCTTGCCAAGGAACCAAAACATATCCTTTTTGACTTTCATGAATATAATCTGGTTTTTCTTAGATAATTAAGTGTATTGATGAAACACAATCAGGAAGGACAAACAATCATAATCAGGGACTCTCCCAGGAATAAATGTTAAAAAACAAATTAATAAAATAAATACAGAAACCTCAAATATTACTGCAATATGACGTTCCTTAACGCTAACTTAGTTTTGAGCACATGACAGACCATTCACATTCTCCCATTCATTCCTTTCATAACAAAAATTTTGCTAGTATCCACCACCAAAGTTTCTAAAATTTCACCAAATGATCTGTATCAATTTGTGCTATCAGCACACCTGAAGTGTTTCTAACAGAATATATGTTATCACATGATATCCATGTACAATCTTCAAAGCTTGAATGATGCTGTATGTCTTCATACCTTTCTTATTACCATTTATAGGTTAACTATGGTTTTTTTACTTTTGAACTGTGTCTAAACCAGATGACAATCGTTATAGTAAAACTTCTCAGTCTGCAGGAAATTACTATATAACTAAACATCATTGAAAAAATGATGAACGAACAAAGTTTATAGTTTTCTTTGTTGAAGGAGGATAAAACGGTTAGTTTTGCGTTTTGTTAAGCACTTTGAGAATTTCACACAATTCTCAAGAGAAGAATGAAGATCACTTAATAGTCAAAATATTACCAAAAGAGTGATAGCAATTTTGCTACATTTATGTCCTAGCCTGGCCCCTGATATTATTACCTAATTTTCCGTAGTTTTTAAGTGCAGCACTTCTTTTTGCTTTACCTTGACTGCCGTGAACATTCAGAACTCGTCAGTTGCGTCGCTTGGACAACGTCGGAGGAGCTTTACTCGTGCAGTGATGACCATCAGATACTTAAATGGAACCTCGTGTCAGATGAGACTAGCACCCTCGCTAAACTACCAAACGAAATATACGCCACCGATATACATTTCTTTCCTCGTGCGCTCGGTGGAAAGGGCAAACAGTCACAGGCAGATGTCTTCGTCTTAGCAGCGACCGATGGTAATTAGTGCTGTTACGATTTTTTGTCCTTTTTAGCGAAACTCTAACTAAGGCCAGGCAGGTACTCTTCTTCGGTAAGATGTGTACCATCATATGCATCAAGTTCTGTCTTTGTGTACAGGTAGCCAGGTATCTGTTTCTAAGAACAGTCACATCCTTATTGACCATATTAGTTGGTTTAAGCAGTTATTACTCCACCCTTAGGAATGACTTTGTAAAAGTTATGTAACATAAGTGTTTGGCCAGTTCTTGTTTCTGGTGAAACTAGCACTGCTGCTGAATTATCACATAAAAAACTGTATACATGCCAAGGATACAGTTGTCCAAAATTGTTAATTCTATTGGTTTCCATATGTGACCGAGTAATGGCTGGATAAACTTCTATCCAGTGTTAGTTCCCCTAGTGTGGATGCTCCTTAAACTCCAAAACAACTTTTTAGAACCTATTCAAACCTGGGCAGTTTTGCTGATAATTCTGACACTCATCATAAGGATTTACAGACTTTTCATATAATTGAACATATATAGCTCTTAACATCTCATATAAATCCTTGCTTTTGTTTATTCGCTTTGCAGGTAAGTACCATCTGATATCCAAGTCTGGGCGTGTCGAAAAGTCTGTGGATGCTCACAGGGGTGCAGTGCTCTGTGGTAGATGGAGCTATGATGGCAGTGCCATGGCAACGTCTGGTGAAGATGGCCAAGTGAAAATTTGGTCTCGCAGTGGAATGCTGAGGTCAACTATTGCTCAGACAGGTAAAACTTGCAGTTCTTTTACCCAACGTTTTTCTTTTATCAAATTGTATCTCCTTATTTTTTTTTTTGAGCAGACATTTTTTTGTAATTTCTCACTACTATGGTAGAATTAAAAATGACAGAACTTACTGATTCCCCTATATCTTACGAAAATGTCTGGCCTAAAGGGTGACACTAGGTAAATTAATGTGTGAAATGTCCACATTTCTTTGTTTAAATCATAAATTTTGCTACCATGGAAAAGTACAGTACCTGTAAAGTCACTAATGTTTCTTGTTCTCTTGTGAAGAATGTACATAAATTTATGTTTTAGATTTATGCTTTCATGATCAAAATCAGATGTAGTGGAAAGTTTTATCATTCATTACACTTTGTACAAAACACCAAGTTAACTACTTGAGGGTAAAACACACAATATTTGATATGTTTAAGTAATATAAATTTCATATGTTTAAATAATATGTTTAATTAATATAACTATCCTGAAGGAGTAGGAGAATGTGTATAACATAATAATTTCCTTGGCGAGGGGCAAAGGTTAGATGGGCAGGGGAAGTCAAACATGCTTTCTCATGAAAGCATTTATTTCGGTTTGAAGATTAGTAAAACTGCTCACACATTCTATCATTTCCTTAACAGAATCTGAGATTTCTCCTTCTCTTAACTTCAATGGCAATCTACTCTCGTTTTTGATCACTTATGATGTCTTCTTTCTCTTGTTTACAGGCTCTCCAGTTTATTCCATCGCTTGGTCACCCGATTCTGATCAGATACTTCTCATTAATGGCAAACACCTTATCATCAAATCAATGCAAGCCAGTGCCAAACCTCTTCAAGTAAGCAATTCTTGTTTTCCCCAAAAAACTTCTGCAGCGTGTTTTTTCCATCATATCTCGCTTGCATCAAAGGTTTTTCTCAAGTAGTTGCTGCCATTTCATTATTCAAGCCCACATTATAGTTCTCCAGTTTCCATCAAGATGTTCCATCAAGTGCTGTGAAGTGTTTTGTCTGACATCAACAGGTTCAGTTAGCGAGTGACGTGCTTCACAGGTTCATATGACGATAACAACTCAAGTTTAGCCCTAGGTTGTGGCGATAACGGAGTACCCAATGCTAGGCCCAAGTAACAGTATCATTGTGTCTAGGCTTAAAAGTCTGTTTTGACGTTACTGCAACCAACTGGCAATACATTTTCCTGCTGAAGGAAATTTGACTGGCTTGACATGTTACCATGGTAATACAAACAGCTGCCTTTACGTCTTGCAGAACATCAAATTTCACGCTCTGACCTTCATGGAAGTCTTGCTTTTATTCACCTCCTGCTTTAAACAGTGCAATGTGACCATAATAATATGTAGAACTAACACTAGAAATATAATGCTAGGTGCTAATTCTTAAGGTGTATATATGTGGCTCCAATTAATATGCATATTATACTATGAGGATGATAAAGAGTGTTAATTATTCCTCTTATTATGACACTGATGTTTGCTTACAAACCTGCCGTCAATTTCGGAATGAAGATTGCTTCCCTTGAAGTGTTGCTTCTTGTAAATTCATTCTGATAAAATTGACACCTATGCAAAACAATGGTTGCTATGGCTGCTTTGATCATCATCGTAACATTTATCGTTACAGTGGAAAGCTCACGACGGTGTCATCTTAAAAGTCGATTGGAATCCAATCAATAATTTGATTATCTCTGGCGGTGAAGACTGCAAGTATCGTATCTGGGATAGCTACGGCCGTCAAGTCTACAGCAGCCACCCTCATGATTACCCAATCACCTCAGTGGCTTGGGCTCCTGATGGACAAGTGTTTGCCGTGGGATCCTTCAACACCTTGAGGCTCTGCGACCAGAGCGGGGTGAGTCTATTGAACCAACGAGCAAAGTGTTTTTGAGTCGTGAAAGTCAGAAATAGCTAGAGGTTAAACCAATACACGGACATGTTAATCCATCTGTAGATGGTTTAATCACTCATAATTTGGTATTTATTTATTTATTTATTACAAAGAGTCCACTGTATTGTCTCTTTTGTGGAAATTATCCTTTACAACATATTCAAGTGAAGATTATCAAATTTATGGTAGAGATATGACGGGAAAGACACTATTTCCGAACACCGAATCGTAATAGTTGAGTAGTTTCTAAATATACAGTAGAGTGGTCAGAAGGGGTGAGATATAGTTTAGGGGTTGGGATCATCCCAGTAGCTATGGAGATGGACAAAAATTTCCGGATATTAAGAGCTATCCATAAAGTAACCATGACACATTATGTTAAAGTTGTAAAGGATGGTATGTGACAATAACACTATCCACAGTGTGTCCATCACTCTTTACTGACTTATCATAGATGGTCTTCTCAAAAGTGCCGTTGCAATTAATGTCCTCTTCTTCGTTCATATCTTGATATTCTGTGTCTTTTTTACTTTTCATCTGTAGTGGTCGTACGCTCTAGAGAAACCTAACGTTGGCAGCATATTTAATATAGCATGGAGTGGAGATGGAACGCAAGTGGCTGGAGCCTGTGGCAATGGACATGTTATATTTGCTCATGTAGTTGAGAGGTACAGTATGCTGGAATTATCTGTCTTACTTGAGTTACACTGGTGCACCAGTTTTGATTTGTGAAACCCCTTGTTGTTTGTAAATTCTATCAGAAAAAAGGGCAAAATGAGATCCAAGCGAGGAGATCAATATATTTTCCTAATAAACTCTGCTGATATGATACATCTAAAGCTACAGTAATTTTTTTTTTTTGGCTTATGAAAAGACCTTATAATTGGACCTTGCATATTAAAGTATTTGTTCACAACAGGATTTGCAGTTGATAATTTGACCAAAACTACAAAACATGATTGTGGTGTTCTCCCTACGAATATTAATTAGTGAATACTAATGATTATATTTGTCTCTGACAAACCCACGACTTGCCATTCTTGTCAAACGTTTTATTTATAAATGATTAGATTTGCTCTACATTTAAAATTATACGCCCGACTTGCCATTTCTTGTCAAACGTTTTTATTCATAAATGATTAGATTTGCTCTACATATTAAAATTTATTTTCGTGTTTCATGTAGAAACTCATTCAATTTCGTCATAATAATGACATTTATTACCGTGGAAGTACGAAAAGAATTTGAAGGTAAAATTTCCAGACATATTCTACTTGTTGTCCTTTATTTAAATGCCATTGGTCACAACTAGTTGAATATTCATCTGTTTCATATTTTGACAGGAGGATGGAGTGGAGAAATTTTGAAGTTGTCGTCGTCTCTCTAAAGACGATTCAAGTGAGGAATGTCATAGATGATTCCAAGGAGAAACTTGAGTTCCGTGACAGGATCATCAAGACATCCCTCAGTTATGAATATCTGATAGTCGCAACATCATCGCAGTGTTACGTCTACAGGTAGGCAGTGGTGGTATTTAATCTCAACACTAAGAAAGTGTTAGTATTAGTGGAAGGAAGACTGTTGTATTTCATTAAGGTTGCAGTGGTTTGTATACAAGCAGTCAAGGTGGTTTTAATCACATTTATGCATGGCAGGTCTATGCATGTTAAGGCAAGATATATGTTATTTGCAGATGACTTGTGTAAATGCAAATAGCCAAAATCTCAGAATTGTACTAAACTTCAGAAAAGCTAATCAAATATAATTTAAACTTGAAATTTCAGATCCCATTGTGACAAAAACTTTTTTTTCTTCTCAAATTTGTTTACAATTTCCCAGTCAGTTATCCAATATTCATTAACTTATAGATAGAAATCACTCCATTTCATTTAGGAAGGATAAGAAGTAGACATATTGCTGTAAATATTTCAAAGTTACTGCATTTTCTAGACATTCAAGCATGATGGAAGGTAATAATGTGCCAAGTTAACAAGCTACATGATGCCATTGTAAAATTACTATGTCAGTGTTTAGTTTAGTTCACATTCACTGTACGCTATTTTTATATTTATGTATCCCATTTGATTATTATAATGATGTAGCAAAAAGCAAATATTTTTTTGTTGGTTTGTTTCCTCTTGTCTATTTTAGTGCCAGAAACTGGAATACTCCTATGATCTTTGACCTCAAGGATGGTACAGTAACACTGATTGTGCAAGCAGAGAGGTAATGCCACAATTTTGGTTTTTTTTCTTTTCTTTTTTTTTGCTTCTCTTCTTTGGATAACAAAAGTTTTAACTGTTCTCGTTGGTTTACAAATATGCCAAAGCAAAGGGAACCTTTTTAATTTTTTTTTTGGGTAGAATTTGGTGAGAAATACTTTTAGACAGCTGAGTAACTAGAGCACAACCAGTCCTTTATTCATAAGTGTACTGGTTTCACACTCATTCTTTACAAAAGATTCATATCTTCCTTACAACTTGTGGTTTTAGTTTGTTTTACTTCAAACAGATGGTTTCCTCTTGAAAATTTGATTCACCTTTTTATTGCTCCCAAAAAGATACTTAAACCAAGGTGGTATTGTTTATCTATCTGGTGGAAAATATATGTTGAAAATATATCCCAAAGTACCCGCATACGTGATATTTATATTCAGTCCTTAACATGAACGAACTCTTCGTAACGTCTCCATTTGATTCCCTTGCAGACATTTTGGAATCGTTGATAATGGTGGCTTACATCTGTATACATATGAGGTAAGTATGATATATTTCAATTCAAATTGAGAATAACTTATTGTGCTATCATTTTGAAGTCGAACAGTCATACCTTTCAGCGCTGGTTAGAAGCGGTAAGAGGTGGAAGGAGTAAGGGAGGAGGAGGGAGTTAAACATTTCCTGCTATCTCCCTGTTGGTTCTGTGAAAATGATTTTTAATGTTTTAAATGATTGTACAAAAGGCACTGTAAATATTGTTTTTGTTGCAAAGTTTTATACAAAATGATGAAGAATGAATTTTTTTTTTCTATTTTTTTTTATTTTTTAGGGAAGGCTAGTATCATCACCAAAGTATGCTGGGATGCGTCCCGATACCCTGAGCACTTTAACCCTCTCCATCAGTAACGACACGGTGGCCATCAGAGACAAGACGGACGAGAAATTAGTCCATCTCTTTGATTCGAATACAGGGAAAGCCCTGGAAAGTAAACCTTTAGCTCATAAGGTAAGTTTCATATCCCTCATAAATATCAGATATGAGATGATAGATAAAGCAAGGATGCGCTCACACCAGGTGGTTGTGCCTGGCAGTTCTGAATGCCGCCCAGTTAAAGAAGCATTTTAAACATTTCCGCCCGACACAATTTTTGATGATTCAAATAACAAATTTTACTATTACCAAAATATGGGTGAATACTTGGCACAGAGGTTAGCTCCAGAATAGGAAAACGATTGCCATCTGAACATACATCATTCGCAAACGTTTCCCCAAAGGGGAGTGGACTCCCCCACCCCCTACACCCCCTTCCCCAGGACATGGATCACACTACCTCCCAATTCCTCCCGGCATTTAAATATTCCTGAGCTCATCCCAGGATAAAGCATATGGCAAAAGAGGAGAGGTATTGAAATCTTTCGTGAAGGAGATAAGTTCCGCAAAGGTTTTGATGGAACTCAGTGGCCCACCGTGATGTAATGTCAAGGAGGAATGATAGTCTAATGGTAAAAGGTACAACATTTTGTACACAGAGTCCAAGAAGAAATACACAGTCCAACTTCTGTATAATTTCATGTCGTAAAGATCTTCAAAAACTACCGCATCTTTGCAATTGTGGACAACTTAAAAATTTTCACAAACACACCTGCTCTTTCAGCCGGGCATTTTGAAGAACATAGACAGCCAATTCTTTGGGCAAACAGGTCAATTTCTGATGTTTAAGCACTATGTTTTATTTTCTTTAAAAGATCTCACAAAGTTCATAGTAAAGGTTGAAAAATTCTTCAGAGATGTACAACACAGGCACATACTCACGTTGCCTTTCATGGGAATATTCCAAAATAACTGAGACATAGTTTTTATTCTTCAACTTGTTTCTTTTCTTGTTTTTGTAGATGGAAGTTATTGAAGTACACCTTGACCACTGTGGTCCACCGGCAGAGAGAAGGCTGGCGATTATTGACAAAAACAGAGATCTTTATTTATCGACTGTAAGAAACTTTGGGAAACCAGCTAAAATTGTCAAATTAGGTGAGTGTGTATTAAGCATTATCTGAGTGGTCAAGACCATCAGATACAGTGTATTCCAACTAGTTTCTATCACCCACAATTATTAAAGGAAAAATCTAAAGAAACCTGGCTGCATGGGGTGCAATAATATCTTCATATGTCAGAAAGGTTGCTAGAGCCCTTCTCTTCACAATTTCATCATTATATATATGCTGGGTTTTTCCAGGGATGGGGGGAGAGGGTTCCATGGTGCCCAGGCCACTTCTGTTGAAGTTTAGTTTTTGAAAGTTTGAGGCAAACATAATTTTACGAAGTGGCTTGCCTACGTCTCTTTTGAAGCACCCTCAATTCTCCAAATAATAAATGGCTGTGGTTCAAATGGGTAAAACAAAAAATTGGGAAATTCACGTAAAATTCAGGGAAACTTTATTTTGCTTAGTTATTTCACAAATGGAATTAGAAAATTATTCCCCTTCCGCATGTACACTGCAAAAACCCAGAGTTTATTTCTCCTTTAACTATTACAGTTGCAAATGTATAATTTTTTTATGTGTCCCAAATTATTGATCGATTGTGTCATTTCTAGGTACAATGATTTATAGCCTAGCCTGGAATGACCAGACTAACATGCTGGCCGCCCTACAGGATGGTAAACTTACCGTCTGGTACTACCCGAACGCCGTCTACGTCGATAAGGAACTCCTGTCGTCAACCGTCTCTTCTAAAGACACCAGGTAATGTGTATATGCATGTTTATATATATGATGCTATGAGATCTCGAAAAGAGCGCTATTAGTTTAACACTGAATATTAAGGTATTCTGGACATTTCTGATTTGTGGTTTGGATGTGATCAACATTGCTTTGAATTGTTTCTGGTCAGCAAATATCTCACATTACTTTCATCCTGCTATGAGGTTATTTGTTGGAAAAATATGTAGCAATGTTGTGTTATGTTAATCACAGTCATTATTTGGAGAAAGACTCTGTAGGGTGGATGATAAAAAGTTCGGGACTGAAGAGACAGGGAATTTCCTCTTAACTTTTAGTAACATATTTTTCCTTCTTGTCTTCTCCTCACTTACCCTCCTTGTTTTTACTTTCATACTTTAAGTGGTTTTGGGAACAGTCCTCAAATCGTCAACTTTATTGGAAACCACGTCACCATTCGCAGAGCCGATGGGGCTCTAGTAAGCACCGGCGTGTCCCCTTATCCGGTCCTCCTCTACGAGCTTGTCAACAGCAGCAGGTGGGACGATGCTGTACGTCTGTGTCGGTTTGTAAAGGTGAGACTTTGGTTTCTTGATGTCATGACATATCAGAATAATTCATGGTTGATAAAATTGTCAGGCTTACAGATAATTCATTTATATTTAAATATACAGTGGTGCTGCATGTATTTTTATATATATACTACATGATATTTCTTTGGTAATGTGCATTTTTTTTTACTGTCTGCAATGATATTTTTTTAACAAAGATAGTCTTTGTTATTTTGTTCCCAGGATGAGGCTGTATGGGGCTGTCTGGCTGCAATGGCGTCCTATGCAAAGGAACTTAATACCGCAGAGATTGCATATGCTGCAGTGGACATGGTAAGCTTTAACGACTTCAGCAACTTGATATGTTAATGAATTTGGGAATGAACCAAATTAATCTGCTCTCTCTGATGAAATATGCCATCAAAAGTTTCAAGATTTCAATTAGCTAATTATGTCAAACAGTTGTTATCATTTTATACCCCATCCACCCCCCCCCCATCCCCCTGCATGTCTTCAACTCTTTAAACAACAAGCCAAAGTTAGTCAAATTCATGAGTCTGATCTGGTTAAGATGTAAGATGTGTTTATCAATGCATAACCAGAAAATTTGGTAAATTGTCTAGTTAGGAGCTTTTGTATCCCAAGAAGAAGTGAGGGGTAGGGGATGGTTGAGTTACTTGTGTTTCTGTCATGGAAGGTGATGAAAGCCGGTGTTGGTGAAAGTCTGTGGTGGTGAGAACCAATGAATACACATTACTCCTAATTTGGTGAATAAATGAGCCATTTGATTACACATTACTCCTGATTCTGTGATTAAATGAGCCATTTCAGGGGCTCTCTACTCCCTTTGCCTCCTGCAGTACACTGTTTAATGTTTGTCCTCATCTTTCTTTGTTTTATTTATTAATATATTAATACAGGTGGACAAAGTACAGTACATTCTGTACATCAAGGAGATCCCGCTGAAGGAATGCAGAGCGGCCGAAATGGCTCTATTTTGCGGCAATGCGCAGGACGCCGAGGGGATGCTCCTACAGGCCAGCTTAATATTCAGAGCTATCATGATGAACATCAGCCTGTACAACTGGGACAGGTAAGCATAGGCGTACGAGGCGGGGGGGCAGGGGGGGCAGACTGCCCCCCCAAATTTCCACAGGACAAGAAATTCGGGCAAAAGTCCTGAAAAATTCGGGCAGCCTAAGAGGAGAAAAAAAAAATATATATATATTTTTTTCCCTCTTAGGCTCAGGGGCGTAGCGAAGGGTTTTTTGTTGGGGGGGTGTGGAGAATTTGATTTGCCGACGGATCTGGAAGTGGTGACTGAAATGGGGGAGGGGTCTAAGGGGAGG
>JAIPMN010019292.1:0-16524 GCA_020650975.1 Apostichopus californicus
TCTGAAGTGGCAAAATATACATTCGCATGTCATCTAAAGTTCGTTTGGGTCATTTTAAGAAGGTAATAGCCCTCTGTCAACGATATGGCTTCATCCACCAGTCTACAGCCGCCACAGATAATACGTTTCCATTGAGCTATGGACATCTTGGTTCAGAATTGAGAAGAAACCTCATCAACTCTTGGTGAGTTTGGTATAAAACCATTTAAAGTTAGTTCTACTGTAGTGAGAGTTATTACTATTGAGAGAGTATTGTGGTTAAATGTACTTACCATCTATAAAGTGCATAGCTTCCAACTCTTGAGAAGGCAAATGCTGGTCCATGCCACGAATCGCCGTCCTGGGGGAGGGGTATAAGGGGAAGGGGTGTCCCCCTGCTATTTTTTTGGAATCCTGGTGATGCCTACATGTAAAATGGTGGCACTTAGAAAGGCTTTTGTCACCCAAAATTTTTTTGTGGGTAACATCAATAAATTGAATAGTAGGTGATAATTCATACTTTCCCGTGGCATGAAAATGTTCGCTGCTCGCCCCAATGAAAAGAAATATAGGCTAATTTGAGGTTCAAATGATGCTGTAAAGGAGGTTTTATACTCTATTATGCTAAATGCTTATGAAATGATGGTTGTTTAGTCAAAATTTGATGCAATTTTTTTTATGTATACTTGACAATTACAATGCGGGTTTTTCGGACGCTTGCGCGGGTCAGCGGGTTTGGGTGTTAGAATGCGGTTCCAACCCGCGAATTGCGGGTCAGTTGGGAGCTCTGAAAGTGTTGTAGGTTTGAGTCCTGGCCAGATCATTATGTTGAGTCCTTGGGCAAGGCATTTTATCTCCATTGCCTCTCTTCATCCAGTTGTATACAGTAAATGGGGACCTGCAAGGTAACTAGTAAATAAAGTTGCATGCACCAGTTTGTAGCTGCACCTCTATGGGAAGTTCCCTAGAGGAAGCAGAGATATATGATGCACTGTTGTTGCCATGGGAATGACTATTTGAATTGTGCACATATTGTGGAGAAGTCTTGTACAAGTTTGTAAACCTTTTGAAAGAGTAGCAACTTTGTTTGGTGTACATGCTGATCTGAGCTGTTACCTTGTCTTTAATATGGAACTAAATATTTATAACCAAAAACATTAAGTTTTACATCATTTACATCATTTCCTTTATATGAATACAGGTGGAGAGATGTGGTCACGCAACAAGGACTCATTACGGGTGTTGACAGCCCATTCACAAAACACATACAGCATATCTCAGAGTAAGATAATAAAGTTGTTTCAATTGATTATGTTTATTTATGAATTATAGTTTGGCAAATGCTTGTAAATGAGTATATGACAGGATGAGTTTGAAAAAGTTTGTTAAGTTTGCTTGACATCTGTAAATCATTCTAATATCTCATTTCAAATGGTTTAAATTAAGTGCTAAATTTTGAACTATTTAGTAATCATTTCTAGTGCCTGAATCCATTAAAATTTAATCAAGAATGGAATATTAATATTGCTTCAATCACTTTCCCATACTGGATACTGCAAGAAACAAATGCTGAATAATTTTCAAGTGCTTTCTAAATTTGCTTACACATATATTACCAACTTTTTCATTGATGTTTCATGTTTTATGGTTTTTTTGTTTGTTTGCACAATGTTAGAAGCGGTATTGCAGGTGTCGTGCATATTACAGTACATTCATATATTCTTGAACATTGTCTGTAAAGTACATTCATATTTTGTTGAACATTGTATGTAAAGCACTGTAGTATATGTATGTATTTGTATGTATTATAGATCCTCCTGCAAGCAGGAACTCGCGAAGAAGCCTCATTGGCTTATCAAAGCCGCAAGCTGACCGAAGCCAGTCTCTTACATTCATATGTAATGTCCATGATTATGAATTGTCAATTGTCAACAACTCTGTAACTGGATGACATACATTGATCTTGGAGTGACTCGAGCCGGGGACCTTATGATTTGAAGGTACCCGCGTTAACCACTGAGCTAACTCTCCTATGTCACCTCATTTAGATGGCTGTGATGACATCTCCATTATAGATATAAAGTAATTATAGAATTATCTACCCGAGTCAGTGTGCTTGTTTCAAGCTAATGAGGCGGATAAAACTCTTTTGCAGGGCTTCCACTGCTGCTGCTGCTGCAACAGAAGGAAGTGAACAGGGCTTTTCACCATCACTAGACAAGGGTGGTGTTATAGCTTTGGCAGGTGAGACAAACACGATGAAACTTCTTCTAAAATTTCTTTCATCTATCATTTTCAAATTAGTGTTTGTCTAACAATGCCTTCACATAAAAACAAAATAGTAATCAGAAAAGTAAGTAATATGAAATATTCACTAACCCTCCTGAGGTTAAACAGCTTATTAAATTAATGTAAAGGAATGTTAAGGTTTAGTTTCCCTCTATAGGTCAAATTTATCTTAAAAATTTATGCTGAACTCAATTCTTATCGTCATATATTTTATTTGAAGATATATAGAGAACATATATTGAAGGTAGGTCACATTGTCCTACTATGGTTTTCTGAATGTAGAGGTTCTTTGTATCACCTCATCTTTATTAAAGCAGCATTTTGCGTCCTTTTCTACTGTTTTTCTCAACCTCACTGATTCCACAATGCCATAATGACATAGCTTATCTATTCAAATCTTACTTCAAATGGTGGCATAAAAGTCGAAAGAATTTACAACTTTCAACTTTGTTTTTCTCGAAGATATTTTCCGTTAGGATCCAAATAAACCTCGCCCATGATATGAATATTTAAAAGCTATGAATGTCATTTGCCAATCGGTAATACCACACCATGCTTGATTTGTGTAGATTGACTATGGCAGTTGTACCAGGGAGCTGTTAGATTCCAGCATGCTGGTTGTACCAAGTTAACAACTCAACGTTTTGAATCTATTTTTAGCAACGGCTCATAACTAAACCTGCATCTCTGATTGGTTGAATTCAAACTAGTGGGTTGGGGGAATTGTATGCAATTAATATTAAATGTGTAATTTGTCGGAGGACACTTTTCTCATTATTTGCAAATGTCCTTAATTACTGGCTAATTAACGCTTTTGTCATGGAAAAAACTTGGCTAATATCTTAGTTTGCTGTTTTGTGATTGATATATGTAAAAAACTCGATGGACTTGTCAAAAAAGTGGAAAACGGCTACAAAACGCAAAGTGCTGCTTTAAATCATCCATCGAACTTCTCGTTGAGTTTCAGATCTTCTACCTCACTACCAGAATGCTCTTACAATGTCAGAGAGGGGACTCCCCGTCGGACTTGCCACCGTTGGTCACCACCGAACTCACGGATCATTCAAACCCGACAGATACATATTCCAGTGAGTTTAGATTCTACATTCAGTGAATCCAATGGAAACTAGAACAACTGTATTTGTATACAAATACATGTCATTGTCATTTTGGAATTAATTGTCTCACGCACAGGTCCCATGCTTTCACGTACATGCATCTAAGCTTCTTCTGTGCTCCCAAGGACGCCTCAAGATGGCAAAATATGTGGCAGAGATCAAGGCTTCAGTGGTGGAAAAAGGTAAAACATATAACCCAGGGTTTCTCTAACTTTATCCCCCCACGAACCCCCGTGTGGATGTCAGAGTTGTCCACGAACCCCCAACTTTTCGAGACACGATCTGAGTCATTATTATACTAAAATATGCATAACAGTGCTTCGTAAAAGATCAAGTTCATAGTGTAATATTGAACTGGTATATCATGTTAAAACAGGCTAGTGACTGCATCTTGTCACTCAACAACAATTTTCAAGTATGAATTTATGCTAACTTTGCTTTGTGTCGGGCAAAATGGAGGTCATCTGGAATTTCCAAAATAATAATAATTACTTTGGCCAACCTTTCAGTTACTTTCTCAGCTCTTTATCTTCACGACGTACTGTCATGCGTACACCAACTTCACCAAAGTCATGCGGCCTGTGTCTGTTTCATAATTCAGTTATTTATCACATGCACGGTACGGTACTACTATGGCAACATATGATTATGGAACGCGAAAAGAGTTTGTCGATAGGTACGACTTTTGTACATTACTAAATTATATGATATATCAGATTTTAGTTCAACTAAAAGTACTCTAGTTTTGATTTTCAGAAACGTCTCACGACCCCCTGGTATGGACTCACGCACTCCCTGGGGGCTCATGCAACCCCTGATATAACTACTTCCAAATTGAAAGAATGCTTTTCTTGTCCATGAGGAACTCCCTGGCTGTGCTTTACATTATCAGAAATTTGACAGTTACAAAATTTAAGAAATTTAGGTGTAGATGAACTGTGTAAAACATTTTCGGTAATGTTAATAGTTCAGCTCATGTCTGAAAATCTAGAGGATAAAATGTATGTGATATACAGTAGTCAATCGCTGAGCAGTCTGTATACAAGATCCTATCTTAAAAACTCTGTGTTTTAAATAAACCTCTGGAACCTGAAAGTGTTCAAAGCAAGTTATTCTTTGACTTATTTATCACAAATGTTATTCTACTCCTGAACTTGTAAGTTTTCCCAACTTTTTCTTTGGCAAACCCATATTGTGAATTTATCAAGGCTTGCCATGATCTGTTAATATCTCTAAGGCTGAACATTTCTGAATGTATACTCCTTGGTTATGGATGATCACACTGTGCATTGACTCACTGATGTGATTGCTCATTCGCTGAAGGTTAATAAACAACAGCACACACACATTTATCAAAACTTCGGGAAAGACAACAAAGCATGACAGAAAGGAAGTTTATCATAAGATTCTAAGGAAAAATATTGTTTTTAACACCAATTATATTCTTGGTTTTCCACTACCTGGCTCTTGACCCTCCGCAACAGTTTGGTGACACATTAGATCACGACCAATTGTTTGGGAAACATGACCGTAGTCTTCCAAGTGAACTAGTCCACCCTATTAAATACTTCATTTTCATCCTCCTTCTCATAGCCCGGGATAGTTCACTTCATAGCAGACAGGACTGGTTTTTTCCGAGGTATAAACCATTTATCGCAGTTGTTTTTATTTTACTTTTTGGCCTTTCAGTTCAGTTGGACACCTTCAACATTCACAAGTACAGATGTAAGAAATGAAGATGGAAAACAGGTCATTGAAATCAAGTACCCATTCCCCTGGGGAGAAGACGTAATAGAAAGATTGACCAACCATGGAAGCACACCCATGGAAGAAATTCAGGAAAAGAGGCAGACATTGCTTGGGGTAAGGAAGGCTTATAATAATGCCCAGTACAAATATGTTCTGTGTACTTGTCTTGACTGTCAGACTTTAAAATAAATCTTAATCAACTAAGAGATCTCCGTGGCTACAACAGTTTCATTGCTCCTCATTTAATAGCAGGTTTTATATCATATTTCATCATATCCGGTGGGATTTTTGATGGCATAACATAAATATGTTATGCTGCCAATTACCCCTTTCTTTCCTTTAGTGGCAAAATGTTGCAAGAATAGTTCTATTTGGACAACAGTGATTGTGTACTGGTTTAGTCATTCATGCATGTACTCGTAAACTAAATCCACTTGCGAGAGTTGATTCAACAATCTCTCAGGCATGAAAAGTACCAAAAGAAACAGAACTGTCAAAGTACGTATGGAACCTGAAAAGAAGGGGAAAAAGCCACAATATAAGCTGGGAGATTGTCAAGGAATCAAACACACAAAAACGTGAATCGGGCCAGTGCAACTCTGCGTAGAAGAAAAGCTGGCAATCTTACGTACCATGGACAGTATAAACCAATAAACAGAGCTCATCTCAAAGTGTCGCCATGTCAACAAACCACCCGACCGTGCAAGGATGAAATAACATGTTAAGGTCACATACACGATTGTTTAATCCAGTTGTCTGATATATATATCTCAACACACACTGACACACACAACTGCATACTCTGTGATTGGTCTGAGCTCATCACAAAGTGTCGCCATGTCAACAAACCGCCCGACCGTGCAAAGAAGAAATAGCATGTTAAGGTCACATACACTAATGTTTAATCCAGTTGTCTGATATATATATCTCAACACACACTGACACACACAACTGCATACTCTGTGATTGGTCTGAGCTCATCACAAAGTGTCGCCATGTCAACAAACCGCCCGACCGTGCTAGGAAGAAATAACATGTTAAGGTCACATACACTAATGTTTACATCCAGTTGTCTGATATATATATCTCAACACACACTGACACACACACAACTGCATACTCTGTGATTGGTCTGAGCTCATCATAAAGTGTCGCCATGTCAACAAACCGCCCGACCGTGCAAGGGAGAAATAACATGTTAAGGTCACATAGACGAATGTTTACACACACTGACACACACAACTGCATACTCTGTGATTGGTCTGAGCTCATCATAAAGTGTCGCCATGTCAACAAACCGCCCAACCGTGCAAGGGAGAAATAACATGTTAAACTCATATACGAATGTTTACGTCCAGTTGTCTGATATATATATCTCAACACACACTGACACACACAACTGCTTACTCTGTGTTTGGTCTGCTTTTAACTTCCTAGGTCAGAGATGGCAGGAAACTAATCATTCCCCATCTAATTCAATCTGTCGGTTGTTTAGAGGGCGGTATGCTTGCTTATCTCCTGGAGGCATATCAGGATGTCAATGTCCCAACTACTTCAGGCAAGAAAAAGAGACAGGTATTAAAATCCTCTGACTTCATCATGGGTTTCATTCTTGTTTTTGCTTTCAATATTAACAATTTATTTTTTGTGGGAGGAGGAGGGGGGGAGGGAGTGGGGGGGGGGAGGTGTTTGAAAGAACTGTATGTAGGTTAAGTCTGACACTTGTGGTTGAAACTTGTCAACAAACTTTTGTGAGGTGTGGGGCAGAGGTTGATGCAGGTTCCGTTTATATAAGAGTTAATATTTTGATGCTGACAGGATCATCTTTAAAGGTGAGCTGAAGAAAAAATAGACTGAGGGAAACATATAAAATGGAGAGAAGAACAGACAAACTAGACCACTGAACAATGAATGCATTAAAAATTAGGCAGGAGACAGAGCAGCGGCATGAGTTTTTGATTTATTACTATTTTATCACTAGCTGGAAAATTGTGTTAGCAGCAGAGAGTGTACGCAAACACCTCTGCAGGTATATATAGTACAGGTGACACCCAGTATGCTTTGAAGAAGTAGGTAATAAATGCATATTCACAGTCACAATGATGATAGTCACAACATCTACAATGCTCTCTTTATTGTGTCATTTCAGAAAAAATACACACAATGTTTTAATCAAGGTTTCATCATTCAATTGATTGTGGTTATATTAGTTACTTGACTGACTCAGGCAGGGTTGCAACCACCTATTTTGTACTGGAGGGAGGGGGGAGGGGGGCTAATATTTTAAGGCATCCATGGGAGGGGTTAAAGGGAGAGGGAAGGAATGGTGCTATATTCTGCAAAGTTATGAATCAGTCTTGAAGAATTTTCCAACTGTTTAGGTTGTATTGCATTATATATGAGTGTTGCATATTTATGTACTGTAACACTAGGATGTTTTGTAATATTGTGTCTATCAGTGGGATTGGTGGTTGGCTGATTCCCTCCAGATTTTTGTGGGAGGCTAAAGCATTGCCTCTCTCAGAAATAAACATGGTTGCTCTGTTCCCCTGGACTATTAGATCATCCCACATTAATGTATCTGTTCTCAATATAAGCTACCAACTCTACATTAGTAATACCGTTAAACTTTGCCATTGTCCTCCACAGTTCATGAGACTACATAACAATCTCTGTCCAGTTAAAGTAGCCATTGTGATCGTTCAGGCTTCAGACCAACTGCAAGAGGTACTGTTCCTTCTCATCGTTAGTCGTAATTTTAAAATTCGTTGGAAAAGAGCAAAAGCAAAGTTTGCCTAGAACGGGATTTGAAGGTTTACAGATGCTGCGCTGTACCAACAGAGCTATCAAGCCCTTAGTTGTTGGTGATCCATTAGTTGTTGGTGATCCCTTAGTTGTTGGTGATCCATTAGTTGGTGGTGATCCCTTAGTTGTTGGTGATCCCTAAGTTGGTGGTGACCCCTTAGTTGTTGGCGATTCCTTAGTTGTTGGTGAGCCCTTAGTTGGTGGCAATCCCTTAATTGGTGGTGATCCCTTAGTTGTTGGTGATCCATTAGTTGGTGTTGATCCCTTAGTTGTTGGTGCTCCCTAAGTTGGTGGTGACCCCTTAGTTGTTGGTGATCTCTTAGTTGTGAGTGATCCCTTAGTTGGTGGTGATCCCTTAGTTGTTGGTGATCCCTTAGTTGGTGGTGTCCCCTTTGTTGTTGGTGATCCCTTAGTTGTTGGTGATCCCTTAGTTGGTGGCAATCCCTTAGTTGGTGGTGATCCCTGTGTACCCATATCTTTGCTGGGGGACACCAGTCAGAAGACAAAGTACCTTGCATAATGTGTAACCAGGGATCTCTACAAAGGTTCACTGGATACAAACCAGAAAGTGGGAGGGAGGGGATTTCAAGAGAAATTGGCATTTTTATAAGTAACTGAAAAGAAGATGATGTGGAAATTAGGGGAAAAAATGGAAAAGAGAAAAGAAATTTTTGGTCTAAAATGGGATTCTACCGTATAGCTGGAGGCTATTGTAAATTGGGCGTAAACTTGAAAATATGGCTCAACTCTTTTTTGGGAATATCTTAATTACAGACCTGGTTTACATATATTTGGGTGATTCATATATATTTGCCTAATGTTTTAATATTACTAATATGTTTATCAGTCTGTTCATACTGAGTGCACACTCACTGTCTCAATTCAAGGGTTTAGAGTCACTATATAGTTACTTATTCTTGCTCTGTTTTATCCCAAATTTCAGTCCCCAAATATTTCCATCGCAGCTGTTACCTCCACCTCTTTTTAAATACATTAAATGTTTAATTTCTGTCATAGCTGTTTCTTAGGTCGTCACAATATATCGAACCATATGGCGTTAATTTGAAATCTCTGACAAATCAGAAATTTCAGATTTTCACAAAAGTTTTGATCATTTTGGCAAACAAAAGAGAAAGAAATTTTTAAGTTCCAGTGCATCAGAGGTACGTCCCATCTCTAGTAAACCTGTTTATTCCACTTTGAAATGTATCCGTCTTAAATCAAATAAAATAACTGGTCTTCGAATAATTCTGTGAAATAAATTGTTACGCAGGTATCCGACTTGTTGGCCAAAGACTTTCGAAGTGCCGATGTGAATGTAATACAAGCAACAGAGGATAAATCTCCGTCCAAAACATTTGAAAAGTACGTAACCTCTTTTAATAGTTCGGTCTCTTTACCATGTTTAACCATGTCTGCTGAAATTTACACCCACAACAATGTTTTGATTGATGTAGATTTGATTTGACGATTGATTTACATACAAGGTGTTTTCAATCAGCAGGAATTCTGTTGTTGTAAGGACAGCAAAATTAACGGTGGCTGGTATCACCTCAGAATGCGTAGGTTAAACATATTTTGATCTGAAGAATCGGAGAACAAGTTGTGGCGGCCTGGAAGAGGGGTCTAAGTTGACTGATTATTTCACGTCCACCTTTTCTGGGAGAACATAAACATAAGTATGCTATGAATTGATGTTTGTACTGTACGTGCATGATAACATTTCTATTACAGCCGTCGGATTCAAGCTATGATGTCCATACAGGGCATAATTTTAGTGTTCAAAGTTTGTGTAGCAGTTGTGAACATAGTGAATTTTGTCCTTTGTAAAATGCTATGGTGTCTCTGTACAAACATTGCCATACATCTTATGAACCTGTATCGCAGTCGGATTCAAGCTATGATGTCCATACAGGGCATAATTTAAGTGTTAAAAGTTGTGTAGCAGTTCTGAACATAGTGAATTTTGTCCTTTGTAAAATGCTATGGTGTCTCTGTACAAATATTGCCATACATCTTATGAACCGGTATCACAGTCTGCCACCCATTTTGCATAGCAGTTTTGCTATATAAATAAACAATTTAAATTTAAATATAAATTATCCCCAGCAAAGGGGTGGCCAACATTGAATTCAATGAAATTGCAATATGCCCCTAGATTAATATCAGTATGGTTGAAGGACTGTTACTATTTAAGTCTATTGCCTTTCTGTATTCCAATTGAAATAGCTAGTTTGGCCAAATTAATTTGTCAAGGAAGTTTATTTCTCACTGTATTTATTAAAAGTTTTGTCAGAACATATGAAACAAAACTTGCGAACAGATATTTAAAATGCTGTAAATCAACCCGGTCGCTCACATAAAATTAAAAAAAACAAGACATTCCTAGAAATCCTGACCTTTTATTAAACCTGAAATGTGTGTGAAAGTCAAGTTAGGGGTTACACATGAGCAAACTCCATCAGGGCCCTTTATAACCCCTCTCAAAAGTATTCTCTCTGTAATATGGGGACATTTTATGTATCTTAAGTTCACTCTCATACCTGTGTGAGGAAAATTTGGAGTATTAGAGAAAGCACTCTTAAAAAAAAAGAAACATTTGCAAGGTTTATAGTACATTGAATTACCGAGCTGTTGTGGTGGTCAATAATGATTGCATGGACCTGTGACCATTTGTTTTTGGTAAAGTAAGGCGATTAACTGATGCCAAGGATGGGAAAAAATTTGAGGAAACTAAAAAAATGGGAATAGGTCTGTCAGCTTGGAATCTGAAATATCAATCGAAAATGTATTATTTATTAACATTTGGCAGACTTGATGTAATGGGAGTTCCGTACTCTGTTCTACTCACTGAAGACACGGTAAAGAGTGGAGCTGTCAAGATAAGAAGCAGAGATACAACTCTTACGGTAAGATAATACTCTCATCTTCATCCACAGTCTCATCTCATCCTATGTCACGTACATCCCCATTAGTGACTTTAGAAGAACCTTGTTCATTCAGGATCAAACACACAATTGGACTGAGGTTCAAACACACACACACATTTTGACTGAGGGATCAAACACAAATTGTGACTGAGGATCGTATACACACATTTTGAGTGAGGAACAAACACACATTTTGAGTGGGGATCAAACACAAATTATGACTGAGGATCATATACACACATTTTGAGTGAGGAACAAACACACATTTTGACTGAGGATCAAACAAAAATTGTGATTGAGGATCATATACACACATTTTCAGTGAGGAACAAACACACATTTTTGAGTGAGGATCAAATGCAAATTATGACTTAGGATCACACACACATTTTGTCTGAGGATCATACACACATTGTGACTGAGCATCACAGAATTTTACTGAATATCATGCACACATGATTTAATACTGAGGATCATACACATATTGCGGCTGAATATTGTCCACACAATTTGACCGTGTATCAGACACACATTGTGAATGAGGTTCTCACCACACCTTCTCTGTGATCCTGAAAGTGACAGTGAAGGAATTTTCTAGAGAAATGCAGCTTATCGTGAATATGTCAGAGAGTATAAAGAAAGATAAATGGAAACAGGAGAACAGGATGCAGGCAAGCAAATCTGTAGAAAGTAAGCAAATTCCAACCCAAATTCTATGTTGTAAATTAGTTTCATAGTTATATCTTTTCTTCTTCCGCAGCAAGAGATAAACATCACAAAAGTCATGCAAACACTTCAACTCTGAAGAAGGAAAGAAAAAAAAAGATTTTGAGGCACATTTCTACCGGCAAGGAAAGATGCACAGGAATCACACAAGAAGAATATCTGTGGACTTTTGAATGTTGCCAGATGGACAATAGTCGGATTGCGGGCGGCTATCTGGAAGTTAATTTAACAAATAAGATGGAAGTGATCAGACCATCGAGGACTCACTTTGTGGGCTTTAGAAGTATACCCACTGCTGTACATTAGTAGCCCCTCCTCTACTTGTCAAAAAAACATACAAGACAAGAGATTTGTCTATGTTTAATGTAGTTTATTTAATAATCTGGTGGATAGTGTTACATACACAATGGCTGCCAACTTCTTACATCAATGCAAGTCTGCACTTTGAGTGAAGATTACAGCAGTGGGAATAATTCAAAGAGATAATCTGGTGGATGAAGTCCATTTGCTTAATAAACTTAATTTGCTGGAAATATTTCTGCTTCTTCGGTCAAAATTATCACACCGTTATAGCATGTTGTATGGCGAATATATGCTGTTTTCTTTCTTTTTCATTCAAATTTGGTGACATTTTTGTGATTTTGCATCTGGCAACAACAGAGTGAGTAAATGTCATCGAGGCAATTGAGCTGTAAATGTTTCTGTTTGTACTACTTTAAATCATCTGTCCACAAAGCAAAATAATATTCCTATCAACCAAAAGTTGCAATTTTTGATATACAACTATTAAAAACTATTAACAACTATTAAAGCAAAGATTATAAATGTATCACATATGGAGGTTAAATAAAAAAAAGTGTCTCCTGCAAATAATAAACTAAGTGTGAAATGTGAAATGGAAGGAAAATATGAAAATTACGTGAAATTGTCCCCTGAATCTGTCCATTCTTTTGAGAATGACTTTAAAATCGAAAGCAAACATGACATGTCATTAATTTGTGTATGACTAAATGCCTTTGTATAAAGTAGTGCTATGTAATTTGTTTTTATTGTATTCGCAATATCTTTCCGATCATCATTACAAATAATTTAATGCGGAGGTGTGATATATAAGTAAAATTCTGTCCACTTTTTTACATGTAATTATTTATTCTTGGAAGAATAAGTATTGTGTTAGCCATTTCTCTTGCAACACTCTGGAAAACAGTTCTATGATGTTTTTTTTATTGTATTCGCAGTATCTTTCCGATCATCATAACAAGTAATTTTATGCGGAGTTGTGATATCCAAGTAAAAATTTCTGTTCACTTTTTGACATTGAATTATTTCTTCTTAGAGAAGAATAAGAATGTTATATTGTTAGCTATTTCTTTTGCATCGCTCTGGAAAACAGTACTGACTAAGACTATATATTTGTACACGCTCTACTTGTTTAGAATTAGTCAGCTTACTATTCAGAAATTTCACGTATTCCTGTTTTTCTGTTCCTGAAAGTGGGAAAATAAAACTTTTGAGTCTTGAAACAGAAATGCTCTTCGTAAGTCCATCAGCTTTGAATATCCATTTTTTGTTTCACAATTGGGATACGATCTAATCAAAGGAGAAGAGATCCAGAACCATCATCAACGGTCTATATGATAGACATATGTAGGATGGATCACTTAACTACGGTGGCTTAATAGGGACATAGGGCGGCCGGGGGGGGGGGGGATAAGAGTCCCCAAATCTCAAAATTTTAACTTTTGACTTTTTACCTCCAAATTTTGACTCTTTTTTTATAAGTCAAAATTTTGACTTTTTATCTCCAAATTTTGACTTTTTTTTTATAAGTCAAAATTTTGACTTTTTATCTCAAAATTTTGACTTTTTATTTCAATTTTTTTCTTTGCTTTGTCCCTATTAAGCCACCGTACTTAACCACACGGCTAAACAAAAATCATATTCCATTTGGAAGACATCTTTAATGTTCTTCCACACACAAGGTTGAAGACTTGAGTAAGTCTAACTATGATATCATAAAGCCACATACCGTATGCTTGAATCTTTAAATACTTTTCTTATTTATTTTTGTTATTACAATGTATATTCCCTGTAAATACAAGTTGGCATTGCAAATGCTGTACCCAAAGCTTTGGGCAAAAGCATATTAAATATTGAACAAGCTGCGACACTTTTATTGAGGATCAAGCTTGAACCACAACCCATCAGGACATAGTGGAAATAATGGGGTGTGTTCCCTAGTCACATGGTCAAATCTTGGGGATTATTTAGGACTCTCTTATACTGAGTAACTCCCTCAAACATTAGCATACTCTTTCCAACAACTATGACAGTTTTCAGTTATTCTCCAGAGAACTTACAACATAAATGTGTAAAATTATGGTCAATACCTCTGTCAAGCATTGTGATACTAACCAAGGTTTGAAAGGTCACCATTACTGCACCCAAATATGCTATAAACTTAAATATTGGTGACTCAATCTTGTAATTTAAACTTTAATTTTTTTTTTTTACCTCTCTGAGATATGTAATTGTATGATCGAAACACACCTCAATGTATGTGCATAATTATTCAGGCCAAAACCTTCCAGAAGATACTTTTGACAACTTGAAGGAATTTAGTACCCGAAACTTTGTGGAGCCAATACTGCTGATCTTTACAAGGGCAGGTCTTGAAACATGGAAATTATTAAACTACATAAATTTGGGTTGCATCAACTCTCCAACATGGCAGTATATGCTGACAATTAAGAAATGAAGGCACACACAAGAAATACAAACATATCACATTTCATGTTATATTTTCACCACGTTCATATCGACTAATACAACATTCTTGGCAATGTACAGGCCTACACACCGACACCATCTTCACAGAAACGAGCTGGTCAAGAGATGCTACGATGATAGTTCTTCTTTCACCATCGAATTAAAAGACATTCAAGAATAATATTCAATTGTTACACTTTTAAGGATATTACTGTATATATGGTGGCAGACAACTTGACACTTAATTACAACAAAAAAGATAAATACATTCCACAATGTTGGTCATATAAGTCCCATCCCTTTATCTCGTTCCTAATGATATGCTACATATATTTGTATCTAAGGGGACATAGGCTTTCCAGAGGACACCAATCACCATAGGCGTAGTAGGCGGGGGGAGGGGGGGGGGGGCTGCAGGCCCCCCCAACCCAAAACTGGTGAAAATTCGGGCAATATGCTGAGAATTTTTCGGGCACCTACTGAAAGAAAAGAATTTGCAATGTGTTTGTCAATCGTTATACTGATATTATTATTATTATCATTATTATTGTAATGACTTCCCCAACAATTATAACCAATATTGAAGGGTAATAACACAGCAAATAATTGTATGTTATTCGCATGTGATGTTATAACCGATGAATGCCTATATGATATGCACATTAAGATGTTGAACGCGTGCGGAGCGTGTGAAAAATTTTGGTCATATTTTTCGGGCAAGTCGTTACAGCCCCCCCCCCCCAAATCAATGTAGGCTCCTACGCCTATGCCAATCACGTTCGGGTAGATGTGTGTTATATCATCGTGACACAGTTTGTTGCCAGAAGGCTTTACGTTCCCTTTCATAACCTTGCTAATGACTTTGTCCTTGAAATGTGTAACGATTGGGTTGCTCACCTCATAGCTTTCAATGTATCATGAATTCAACGTTTAAGATACAATCACAAAACTCGACCAAACCTTGAAACATTTCAATGTAATATGGTAATGTTTGTCATCGAGTTTGATAGGCACTACTTTAATACACATATGCAGTACCAGCCCTATCTGAGTATAAACTGTTAAATTTCTCAAATGAGTTTGACATCCAAAAATCAAAATCTCATTTCCTCAATTCTACAAAAGGGTTTATTACAGAGTATTGTTCAATTTCTGATGTAAATGGTGCAACTTTATGAGATGAGTTGTTAAATCTCTGTCTACTACTGCCATTTATCCTTTTTTTTCATTAATTGTGAGTTTGAAGTTATCATGAAGTATACATTTACCAACACCAGAGGGGAAGCTTGTATTAGCCATAAAAAATATAATCAAAAATATAAGCAAATGATGAGAAATCAATTTGTTTGAACAATTTTTCAGATATTCACTGCGCTCAAATTGATCTTTATTGACATCGGATCTAACCAAGTATTAAACAGCATCTTCACGGGTATACCCGGTCATCAGATGCTCCACCTGTTAAACTTACTGCCACATCCCATGCAAAACACTCAAACTGTAACATATGATATACATTATGAATAAATATCGACGATTATATAACATGCAATATCAAACCAATGACAATTTCTCTTAGCTAAATATGAATTTCATAAACACTAACATTTTGTTGACTTAAATTTATATATGAAGGTACCCATGCATGGTACATGCAGTAAACATACTGTTTGAATCACAGTGGCGTCGGCAAGGGGTGGCTTGATGGGGAATGTGCCCTCCCAAAAAATTGTGCCCCCCCCCAGATGCGATTTGTAGTGTTAAAAAAATACTCAAACAAAAACTTTTTTTACAAAGGATAAAACATTATGTTCATCGGTCAAACTTCTTTGCACCGACTATCACAATAACCAGTTGTTTTCTCACTAGTAACATCACTACTACCCTGCATGAATTTAAGTTTCAATTTTCAACACTCTTATTTAAAAACATCAAAGCAAAAGGGTTAATTTCCATTTTTTGTATAGCTTTTTTATCTGCCTCAATTAAAAACAAATATCAGACAGGCTAAGCCCGAAAATTCTTGAACATAAAGTTACTTCAAGATGCAAAATATAGCACCAGATTGCATCTAAGGACCCTTAATTAATCAAAAAAATTCTCAAAGGACCCCTCCCCCAGGACGGCATTCACAAATAAACATTGTGCCCCCCCCCCCT
>JAIPMN010019293.1:3599-16944 GCA_020650975.1 Apostichopus californicus
GTAGTCCCCCCCCCCCCGACTCCCCTCTCATCAGACCTGACCTGGATTTGTTAATATTACCTCCCTAAGGGAAACAAGATCCTGATAATCCTTGTGTTCTCAAATGTGAACCAGGCAGTTGTTCATCTCTTTTATAACATAAGTAAAGAAAGTTTTCAAGGTTACTAATTATGTTTGGAATTTTATAAAGTCATGTTTATTCATATTGTAATATTTGCATAGGATTAGGGTACAGGTTTACCAGTCATTTCATTCACCGCTATTCACTAATATTAAACAAGTATGAATGAAAAATCTGTTTTATAAAGGTAATTAATTATCATTATGACTGGGAAGTGAATTATGGAAGATTTAAAAACATTACAGAAAAACATGCACATATTTATCTTTGCTTTAAACTTAAGCACTATACTTATTATTTACATTTATTGTTATATGTAAATAAGCTTTTTGCATTTTGGTTACCAATTTTCAGACGTTTCCAAAAATTACCCACGTAGTTTTCAAAATATTCAAATTTCATTCTAAGATCCAACCTTTAGACCCTGTTAAAGACGTTTTCACTACCAAAAATGTTTCCTTTAGTTCATATTTATGGAGAAATAAGACTCACCCAGACACTTTGACATGGGACTAGCAAACTGGACATTTCCAAACTGTTGCACTTTTCATTCATGTTTTGAAATGGCACATGACTTACAGTGAATGAGCTGCATTGTTACTAGGTTTTGATATAGAATCCTATCAAGAATGTCTCAAAGTCAATTGTGCAAAATGGTGCTAAATTAATTGTGGAATGAAAAGACTTCAAAGTCAATTACAGTGTATTTAACAGAAATGCATTGAACTATCATACAAATTCATTTATTTGTCCGTTGTTGGGATATTGATGGAATAGAAAAATTCATTTATTTAGCTAAAAAAGAATAAGGTATTTAATAAATGTGCAATAATCTGTGAAAATTCTCTTTGTCTTTGTCTAAGCCTTTGATATTGCTTGTTTGTTGTTCTCTAATAAGGTTTAAATTTGTAATCAAATATTTATTTCCCATGACATGACCTAATACCACTTGACCACTATGAGTTGAAGAATATGCAATGTGTTGCTGTTTGTGTTTTTTTTTTAAATCTCTCTTTTGTGGGTGAAAAAGTAAAAAAAGGGATCAAACTTAAAATAATTGTCGATTTGTTACCATTAACTGCACTTTATCATCATTAGTAATGAAATCCAGCGATATGGGGTAGAAAATTAATTATCTGATATTTTGATAACTTTTGTGAAAGTGATGCAATTAATGCAATTATCAGTCATTGAGAGGTTGAACAATCTGGCATTTGCTCCCAAGTCATCTACCGAGGAACGAAGGCATTAATAGCATAAATGTTTTCTAATTAGTATCGACGACTTTGAAGGTTGTAACTTGTTGTAGAATATTTTGTCATGTGACACAAAGATCAAAGGTCATTTGAAGTCTTAGCACCTTGTAATTCAGGATACCTCAATAAATTTGGCATTGGTGAATCTCAGACTTGTCGACAGATTTCCTTTTAATAACAAGGTCTCGGTTAGTGTTTTATCGATGGGTAGATTCGGTTCCGCTACAAGTTTTTGAAAGCGCACAACATGTATAGTACCCTGCTGAAACTTTAGACATAAAATGACGTATCCAGCAGCGTGTTTAGACTCAGGGCAATTAGACTATAAACTTGGTCCATAATTAGGTCTTAACACTCAGGTTTGTTGACTTTGTACTAATATCCTGGTATTTTGTGTAGGGTTGAAAGAGGGCAGGGGTGAGGGGGGGGCAGGGGTGGTTTCAAAACCTCACACCCTGTGTAATAAAGAGCATGATATAATAATACCCTCTTTTTTAAAGATCACATACTTGTTGTTGTGTTTCATAAGTATTTAGATCAGAAATGTAGATTGCATTTATGATATGAAAGAAAATATTGCTTTGCGCATACAAGAAGTCTATTATAACATTTAAAAATACAGTACTTTGCATATTTTGTATATATTCGAATTATCTGATACGTAAGAAGGGGAGTTGTTTATCTTAAATAATGCTTTTTTCACAATTAGAAAATACAACTTTAAGTTTTGTTTGTTTACTGATCTCCAGAGATCTATTCTTAAAGTGATCATCATCATCATGTTTCTTCTCATTTAGTGTAGAAGCTTAAGAAATTAGCTGTTTAAAATTCCTACCCATCACACTGGGGCAATTTGGGGGAGGGGAGGGGGTGTGATTTGGATATTGTTATGTATGTGTGTGCACATTGCATAGGGAATGTTTAGGGTGAGTGTTATATTGTTTACATATGTTCTTTTGTGTGAAAGATATATGGGAAGTAATTTCACTCTTTTGTTCATGAAAAGCATTTTCTTTTGCGTGAAGCCTCTTTTAATTTATGTCTAATCGTAACGATAATATTCCATCAGTCTGATCCATTTGTCCTGAAAGTCGACTTACGCTGTCAAAATTAAACTCTTTTATATCAAGTTTGTAGTTTTGTGTTGATATCATAGGCTCAATGCTTGACACTGTCACAGGAATGGTAATTAGGTACTTGGCAACATTGTTGCTTCAGTCCACAACAATTGCAATATGAAAGATGAAAATTATAGCTGTAAAATCCAATTTGTTTGCATGATGTCGGTAATAAGGAGCTGGCCAGTAGTAGTAACCAGTTTGGTCTGCCGGATGTAGATGGAGAGGTATTCAGGTAAATGTGTAAATATTCGCTGACTTGGAAATGATTCAAAGCTACAAATGGACATAAAACATCAGTTTTAAAACAATATTTCTGGATTGTCTTTCATTGCTCTGTGTGGTCTTCACTTTAAGCTCTTTAAAGAGTAAGAGATGAGTTTTGTTTAATTCTTTTAAGTCCTACTGCGGGAAAATTGTTTCATTATTAGCTCTGCTTTTTTTTTAAAAATTTATTGGATGGAACAGCCATGGTTGGAGTGGAAGGGTGGCACAGTTTTTTGAAAATCCTCAAATTGCCCCTTGTTGTAAATTAAAAGAGATCTTTTCGTTAAATGTTCATTAAAAGTAAGTTTTTTTCTATTTTTGTATTAAGTAATCAGTGCCTTTTGATTTTCAGACAGTACCGTTTTGTTGAGATATTAAGAAAACTGTAATTAAATAGTGAGCTTTTGTTGAGAATTTAAGGGGAAAAAATCACAAAATATATTTAACAATTTCAGTTTTGTTGAAGGACATTCAAATACTTGTATTTAATAATAATAATCAGCAGTATTTTTATGATGCTTAAGCGACCACAAATGTGGGAGAAACTCGCAAGGACTTATGGAATACAACTTACAGGTCGATTCCAATTCGACATTTGAACAAAAAATTGGAATCTTTTCAGTTTAGAAAGTCATTTCAGATGGGAAAACCATAGATTGGTCTTGGATAAAAAACCCACCTATATATGACCCGGCCGGGTATCGAACCCGGAACCTCCCGATTGCTGAGCCTCATTGCTCCAAATGCCATCGCCTTTATCCACTCGGCCACAGTACCGGTGTTTTGGGGGCGTTTGAGTGTACGTGATGTAAAGGGTCCATTTTGTCTGTAACTTTTGATGTGATATTTTAATTTACTCCTTAAGCCAAAGATACATATCCGCCAGACTGAATCTTCCTCCGCTGCCTCCGATTATTTAAACCCAAAAAATATTTAATCTCGAGAAGATGTCTACATGAAGAACAAATATTAAGCACGATCCTACAGTCATACTAAATAAACACCCATGCAGTTGCTCCGGACCTCACAACAACCATAATGTGACAACTTATTTACCCCTAAAGCACCCGGAAAACATTCCAAGTATTTAGAAAAAAAGATCCGATATGATGATCGGCTGAATGCTTTCGAACTAAGTGTGGATAAAAACAAACATTTACAACGATATTTCAGCCGTATAATATATACTAATTCGTCCCACCTACTGTATAAAGATGTTGAGATGCAGTTTTTTTTTATACCCTAAAAGCACTTTCTTTTTCTTCATGTCAGATAAGATATAACACTGTTAAGAGGATGCATTCGCAGTTTTTGTGTGGAAATGAGAAATTTAATGCATGTTATAATTGCTTCCATGTCTGATTCTTGATTAAGTCGCTTGGGTCTCAGACTTTTGCCGAATCGTTAATTATAAGAACTATAAACAAAGGCAGAAATGTCCAGAGAGCTGATTTACATGATATTTGGTGAAACTTCCCTGCGTATAAAACTCAGCTTAGTGTAGTAGTGGTCTTTACACTGGTCTTTCACATATCAACATTTCAATCTTTCGTTTACAATTGTATTTTATTCTATAACTTTATGATCCCCGAGGTAAGTGTATAATAAATGTTAAAGTTGATAGTTACGTTATTATGTCTTCCATATGTTTCTTTGACAAAGTTCATGCAGAGGTAATATTAGCTAATGGATAACAGAGAAATGGGCAGAAATTCCATACAAAATATAATTTTCTGCGGTTGCAATACAGATTCAGAGGAAAACGTCTCAACCATGTGACGTGTCGAACCCACGATAGGGAACGTTCGTTCTCACGACAACAATAAACAGCAACAACAATAACAAAACTTCGAATATAAGACTATACCTTACAACGTAACTAAGCAAAGTCCATTATTTAAATTATGCTTTCAATATATCTCATTTAAGAATGCTTATGAACTCTGTGTGACTCAACCTCTTGCAAGAGGTCGAGAGAAGGACGTAGCGTAGCTGGAACGTTGACTTGATTCGCCTTCGCAGGAAAGGTTTAGACACTACAGTATTTTCTTGTTCTTATATACGTCAGTTTTGTTTAAGGATGTCATGATAGCATTCTAACAAGGGGAAACAAATGTTTCTCTGAAATGGTTTTAAGGTGAATGATCTTGGAAAACATGAATAATCGTCAACAGTGAAGAATTTTGATTGCCCGAATGAACAGTATTCTATGAAACTGTCAAACTTTAAATTGTCTGCATGGTTATAGGCATTAAAACCTCTTTTTCATGCCTCTATATATAGTCAAAGGAGTATATAGCCTGTCTGCCAGTACTGACCATAATTTAAGTCAGCAACAGGCTATGGCAGTTTCTTTTTACATCTCTCCACTTCTCATTTGCCTTTTCTACCCTCTGCCCGCGCACCTGTTGTGATTTGTGCCCCTATTGCGATAACCTATACGTATAATATAAAGTTAGTATACGGTGAGCGTCAATAAAAACAGGTGATAATTAAATTATGCTCTTCTGCAAAAGCTGCCTCTTCTACGAAATGTTTGGGGAAAACTCCCAATTAAAAGGGTAGTCCAGAGGAAATTTTTTAATTTGACAGATGGAAAGGGGAACATATTCTAAGTATCCTGGTGAACATTGCATTCAATTCCTACGTCCGTTGTCACGATTACAACATTTAAAGTTCAAACGTCTTGCAGTAGAAGTGAACTTGGAGCAAACAAGTGTGATGTCATAGAAGCACAACCACAAATTCGTTTCATGTTTTTCTGCAAAATTTAATTACGACTTTGTCTCAGTTTTGCACTCTATCTGTTTCTTAAGTGCATTATGAAAATGAGAAGACACCATTCTTTATAACTGACTTTCCCGCTTCCCTTCATATTTCAGGGGCATCATAATTGACCCTGCATGGGTTGTACATCCCCACTCACCCCACACCTTTCGCAAGGCCTGTAATGTCACTGCAGCCCTTGTAACATGGATACACAGAATGTTTATTATATATACGCTCATTCAGCCTACTAATATTTAGTATACCATTCCTTCACCAGACAAGGAACAAATATGAGAAATCTCTTAATTTTATGGATATTCTGTAGACAAAGTATACTTGTATCTAAAAGAGAAATATATTCCACGCTGTTAATTTAAACCCCCATCTTAATACCTTGATGCTAGCTCGAGATATGGTTGGTTGAATGTTATCTATGTTCACAGACTAAATCCTCGATTCCTTGAAGGGAATGGATCACATCATGTACATAGGTGGTCTATAGTGCCATCACGGTATTCTTCAAAAGCTTTATCTTCTTATAATTAATCATTTATCAGTCTTCTTCTTAATTTATCCTTGAGATGTTAGAATGTTTGCTCTATAGCTGTCAATGTTTCTCTGTGTTTAAGAATTTCATCAAAATGCCCACGTTTTGTTTTTTGTATATAAATGAATGTTAGTTCCCTCTGTGCATACGTCAGTGCAATATTATAAAGAACCCCAAAAAAAAAAATCTTTCTTCAGCTGAATTGCAGTTACGACGTCATTCCCTCTCCTGTTGCCAGATGCCTTCACAAATAATTAATATATTTGAAAAATTGATATCTTCGCCCACGCAAAATGCTATGAAGATGTATATAGTTGTGACCTTAAGATGCAGAAAATTGCCAGCATATTTGTTGAGAAATCAACTTAATACACCAGAATATCCTTTATAATGATGTCATCAGGTATTTACTTCAAAGAACTTACAAAGAAAGAAATCAATACATTTGTGCGACTCCCAAAATAGTTGGTTTAGGGCTTAATAGTGAACAACTCGCACATAATTCTCTTATAGCTTGCAGCATATATATCCAACTAAGCTGTATGTGGTATACAGTAAGATGACTTCGTCTGAGCCATACGCAAATTTAAAAACAAAAGGGATTACAAAATGCAGTCACCTCTCTCTTTCTCTCTCGTAGAGCCAACCTCTCTTCTTAAAACTGTCACAGCAAATTGTTACGTTGCTTATCACCATGTGATCGAACCGTACGAGGTAAAATCGAGGCTATATGAGACATATGACGTCCGTTTGCTTTCCTAGACAACAAGAAACCTGTAACCTCTATATCGTCTCCTTGGTCAGCATTTCCAATTTCAGCTGGCGCCGACCAGAGTTAAAACGGAATATATTAAGATAATTTGGGGTTTTGGCTTCGTGTTGTTGTTGCTTTTTTAATATGGTTTTGAAACTGTTCATTGTTTTTCTATTGTATTACATACCGGTATTGCCAGTTTTCAAAATTAAATTTTTATTTTCAAACGTAGCCAGCAGTTGTTTTGAACCAATATAGTTAAGAAATGCGTGTGAGTATAACTACGCAATCAACGAATTGTATCAGCGCACCATATTTTATCGGTGATGAAATTAAATAATTTATAAGATATTCCCTCAAGATTAATAAATCAATATTGACTGCAGTTAATAAGACGGGGTTTAATAAAAATGGGGGGGGGGGGGTTCAAATATAGTAATATAATAACTTAGTTCATAATCCGACTACTAAAATTTTCAGACGTTTCGTTTTGTATACGATTAGTACTAAAATGTTAAAATTAAATAAATAAATAAGTTGATAAACCAAGACGAAATAATTGGAATCTTGCGACAAAATCTTGACGGTAAATCTGTAAACAATGTTCAGTGGACAAACAAGGTAAAAATATATATGGTAGCCGTTTTCTCTGTGCTGCTGCAAGGCCTGTTACATGCAATGATAAACTTAAACGTGAAAACTATCAAAGATTAACTATCTATTATAACTGGTTTATTATTAATTTGTGTTCTTCCTTGTAAGGGTCTCGAGAAGCCCAAAGCTAAATGGTTAACAGATCAAACTGAAGAAAAACAAAACAAAGGGTATAACGTGTTCTTTCTTCATTTTGAAATGCGGTCGTCTGCTCCTTGTAAACAGATGCTTCTTACGTCATTAACTTGAAACACCTGCAATTGGAATTCCAGTGTCAACAAGACACAGAGATGACTGATAAATGCCACTTGGGTCATCTTATTATTCTTATTATAGGCGTCATTAAATTCGGCAGTTTCCAAACTTATTTCCGTATTTCATTGCAACCGGGTGGGGGTGGGGGAGGGGTAGGGGAGTGGTTGAGGAGGAAGAAGAGGGATTCGGTCTGAACGGGCACAGTGAGTATAACAGTGTAACATTGATTTTAAGAGTAAACTTATTACCTTAGCGCTTTCCGACATATTTGATCCTCTGTGCAATTCCGTACCACAAATCCCAGTTATTAAATGTTCTTTTATTTTTATTCAACAAAAGTGAGTTTTTCACGGACACATTTTCTTCATTTTAAAACAACAGGGTACTTTGTTTGTTTTGTTTGTTCAACTATATTTCAACCATCAACGTTATCAACATTTTACATAATTCAAGTATATACATACGTAGCATATGGTTGTGGGGATCCTCGAAAAGTTCATAAGAACTTGTAAGTGAGGTACCCAAAATACAAACTGACAAAGTATAACAAAGGTACAAAGTATGACAAAAAAAAATGTTACAAGAAAAATGAATAATAATAATAATAAGAAAAATAAAATAAAATAATTTTTAGAATTACAAAGTGGAAAAGGGTAATTTATTTTGTTACCAAACGGAGTACTTCCTATTTACAAAAGGGACATGCAGATGGTACACGACCAAATTGTTGATTTGTTGCTTCGTCAACAAATGTATATTACACAAAGTTTACTTATTCACTCTATCTTTCAATGACACTTGGCAATGATAATGTTAATCTATGAGCGTCCGTCATGGGCGGAGCGGTAAGGGTGGGGGAGGGGTGGATGGGAACCGCTGGAAATCTGAATAATAGAACTGTGCTCTTTCGTTCAAAAATTGGATCAAATCGTTAAATTTTGGCTATGAACCAGTTAACCGGTTAATTATTTTTATTTTTAAACCGTTCAACCGACTAATTCTTTAGACGGTTAACCGATTATTACCGCAAGAAAATGAGATTTGCTCCCCCCCCCCCCTCCTCTGCGGAAGTACACGTAGTAATCATATAGTTAGAGGGGTGGATGATATTTTGTCCTTCTGTAGCCTAACATCACTATAGGTAGATCTATCGATCAACAACGCGATATTGTTATTGTGAAAATCTCTATTTTGCGATTCATATAAAAGGTTGGTGGAGATTGCACAATTCCTTTAGATCCAGCTCGACCACCCGTTGTAAATTGTATACGGTGACCTGTAAAGAACAACGGAGGACTTGTGAATGCCATATATGTAGAAAATAAATATACTTATATAGCCTATATAAAGGGGAAGTTAAGAATACGTGAAACAAAAACAAAAAGAATGAAAGAAAGAAAAGGACTAGGTGATTCTTTGCTTTTTTACAAACTCAGTAAGAGATTTTATCAATTTCTGCCAGCACTTAGTAAAGCATCTGTAAAATCTTCGTAATATAAAGAGACTTTAACATTTCTTGAAGCTGTGCATCTCTATACATACTGTGTATATGACGCCTTGCACTGCAGGGATGTACTAGTTACATGCAAATTTGTGCAGCGATAGCGCAATTGATACGGGCACCCCACTGCACTGTTTTCCGAAATTTGTGTAATTGTAATTTGTGTGCATGTTTCGTAGCTGCGTTCCGGCTGAAAACAACTATTTTGTAAACGTTAGGGTGTCGTCGAAATTTCACATTGTTAACCGAAAATAAGCGAGAATTTTTTTTGCAATAAAATATATAAATTATACCATATATCTGCAGTTTGCAACAAATTGATTTATTTCGTACATTTATTAGCTGATAATATTTACCATTTAATTACAAATTACACTAATAACTGATCAACTTTCAGGAATTTTACATTTTGCAGCAAATTATTTACAAAAAGTCAAAAAAGTTACACTACCATATTTTTGCTGAAAATTGTGTAATTACAAAGGTTTCCCGCATTTATATAAAATACACTATAAACGTTTAATGAACAATTCATCTTTTTGCTGTATTTTGCTGCTGATTCTATGAACATGTGTTGCAAATTGTCGAAAAGATAAGAATAAAAACGCTATAACCTATCAGTGTTTCTCGGATAATTGTTAAAATACTCACGTTTTATTTCAAATATGTTAAATTTTTATGGTGAAATAGCTGTTCTTCATTTTGCTGCAAAAAAATCAAGTTGTAATTTTTTCATCCAACTAAATGACGGGTTGATCAATTAGTGAATGTGAAGAGTTAATCAACTTGTGTGCAAACTGCTATAGGTTATGAACCTATCAATTCGCAAGTTTGCAGAATTTTTTTGATATGTAAATATGTCAACACTTTGACGACACTTTTATAACGTTTCCACAAGCTCACCAGGGGCCGCGCATACAATCATTTGGGGGTGGGCTGTGGGACGGGGGGTTGGGGGTGTAGTTCGATTTCTAGATCGACTAGAATTTCATATTTTTTAGAATAATATCAGATGCCTCCTCGCTCCTTCCGTCTCGCGTTTATTCCTTTCTAGTTTTTTTATTTATTATTATTTTAATTTTTAATTTCGTTTAGGATAAAGGAGCTGAAACAACTAACCTTTCCTTTCTTTGTTCATTGTATAACGTCTGTATTTTCATAGTGGCTGTAGTTTGTTCAACGTCGACAGTTAAAAATAGCATTCCACGTCATGCTGACATAAGAAAAAACCGAAAAGAAGACTTTGAATCTTATAACAAATCTAATATTTCTAAAAGAAAATGATTTAGAATGAGGAAACAGAAGAATAAGAAAGAATAAGTCAGCTATAATTGACCAAGCGTCACTTTATGTGTTTCTGTTCTTTGTAAAGTTACACGAAGGATTATCATTACAGAAAACATCTAGTTTCATTCGAAACTGACCTTTCTTGAGACTTTACGAGTGTAAGACATAACAGGGGTTATCAAAAATTTTCCAAAGGGGAGGGGGACACCCCCTCCCCTTAGACCCCTCCCCCATTTCAGTCACCACTTCCAGATCCGTTGGCAAATTAAATTCTCCACACCCCCCAACAAAAACCCCTTCGCTACGCCCCTGCCCCTGCCCCTGCAGCTCCTTCAACCCTCCCCCGCAGCCCTCCTCCGTAGCCTTTTATCTCATCTCTCCTCCTTCCCTTCTCACCTCCATCGATGTGTTCTACTCGTTTCATTGTTCTAATTAATATGCTCGCATGTGTTTTATCCATTCAAAATACCGTCATTATGAGACGGTAACGATTAATACGTTAAAACTGTCTCCAATGAAATGTTCCTTCAAGTTCGTGGCCACAAGTGCTCTCCACTGAACCAACTAACAACTAATGATGATGATGTTATTTTATTATTTCGTCTTCAGTTAAATGTCATTTTAGGCATAATAAAATGATTACAATTATATGAATGTCTAGCATGTTAGGTGATTTCGCGACACGATGACCACTAAATGAGTTGCAGTATAATCTATCATTCTTGACTTAGTTGACCTCAAATGTCCTTCCAGTTATGTGAGCATAATAAATGGCATAAAACAGGTAGTTTGTTTTGGAATCTTCCCAGGATGAATTAAGCATTTGCCGATGCCACGGAGTCTCGATTACTTTAAAGCTGTGATCTTCCGACAGTTCTTGTTGCATCTCAAAATTTCGAGTTTTATTTCAAATTTCGAAGCTTGTTTCCTTGAAATATCGACTTATCTTTTATCGATCTTGTGATATTGATTAAAAAGGACGTTTTGTTCGGACATTTCTTCACTACTTTATGTCTCGAAATTGCCACTTTGCTGCCGAAATTTCGGTAGTAATTCCAGTCTAAATACTGGCATCGCCCTGTCAAAAGTTGCTAATTTGAACAGTCAATAAGTCTGTTCATGGCTTCTTTTTGTCTTTCTGTATTTTTGGCGGATTTTAAATGTTGTTAGAAATGGTCTTGTATATTCGTTGGTATTAAGCAGACTAATGGGATTAAAATATTTGGTTGTTTGTGGCACTCACCCAAATCTTATTTTATAATGTGATTGCTAACTCCATACGATTTCCCGTGAGACTATACTGCGTGACCTTACAGGCAATGCAAGGCAAAATTGCAAATAAGGCAGATTTAAATATAACTATAATGCTAGCAAGTGATGGCAAGTATAGCAGCTCCCTGATCAAAGGCCTTAAAGTATAGTTCATACATTACGTTTTTCAAAACAAAGAGAAAGAATTTATATCAATATATATATATATAACTCTAAATGATACCTTAGGTCGACATATACATTGACTTACACACTAAATTTAATCAAACCCTAACCCTTTTTTCTAACCCTAACCCTGAACCGACCCTAACCAAACTTTGTAAATAAACGTTTTAGAGGACGGAGAACATTATAAAGCTATTTGCGACAATAAAAAAGTGTCTTAAAATGGTAGTAAAAACAATAGGTCGACACTGAAATGTCGACCTAAGGTACACTGTCGACCTAAGTTACACTTTTAGAGCCTAAACTGTCGACCTAAGTTACCCTTTAGAGATATATATATATATATATATATATTTATACATGTATGTACGATTCTACGGATGAGAATGCGTACCCCACACCACCCCAATTCTCCTTATTCACTCATTCGTTCATTAATTTCGTATTCACTCAAATCTGACATACACGGTTCCAGTCTACTATCAAATGTTTCATGCCATTCTGAATCGCCTTTCAGTTTTGTAATAATCCCTTCATTGAACATATATTATAATATATATTTACATATATATTAATATTATTGAACATATATTGCATGCCAGAATTGTCTACTTTATTACCGTGCCAAAAAAAAAATCATTTACACTGAAGAGAATAATGGCATTTTCTCATGCGCTTGCTTAAAGTTGAATATTGGTAATGCATACTGAGTCTCAAGTTAAATGATAACCGAATTTCCTTCCAAGGTTCATAGACTTGAAGACTATAAGATGTTTACTTCAATGTCAAACAGAATGGAAGTTTGCCAGCCATAAAATAAGCTACTCATTTCGTGAAAATGTGCCCTATACTTCTCCGTACTTACTTGTCTCAAGGGTTTTACTTGTCTCAGTGGTTTCTTCCGCCGCATAGTTTCCGAAAGAACAGTTTTCTGCCATCTTGCAAGAAGATACTTCTTCGAAAGTGCATAAGTCTAAAATGAGAGACATTATATCAAAGACAGAGGAGCCTCAGGCGCGTAGCCAAGGGGGGGGGGAAGGGGCAGCCGCACCCCACCCCCTTGAGCATATATTTTTTTATGTTTTTATGATATCGCTAGTAATATCAAAAGAGAAAATGCTAAGACGCAACTTACAAGGCCTGTGAAGTGCCATTTACACCGATCTGGGAGGCATTTTCAGCCAAAAGTTTATTAGCTTCGCGCCAACTCATAGTGGCGCTACGCTTATATAGTTTGCAATGCCGTATCTACGGCTCTGATAATTTGCCTTACAGTTTCGCCCTCCCTTGACAAATTCCTCGCTACGCGCCTGAGAGGAGGGTCTTTCTTCACTAAAATTACAGTCTGACTGATCACACTTGTCCTAATAAGCAAGTTC
>JAIPMN010019294.1:0-12877 GCA_020650975.1 Apostichopus californicus
TGTCATTTCCTGTTTTATAATTCCAGCTGGTTGTCACAGATGTTTACAATCATCGGTTTCATAAGGTATACTTGGGTAATGAACCTCTGAACCACATAACAGACAGAGATACCATCTATTTGTAAGTACTTTTAGCCTGCTCTGGAAATAGCATCAATGAATAGTCAGGTGTAGGACAATGTAACACTTAATATATCAAGAATGTAGTCCAGGTGTAGGACAATGTAACACTTAATATATCAAGAATGTAGTCCAGGTGTAGGGCAATGTAACACTTAATATATCAAGAATGTAGTCCAGGTGTAGGACAATGTAACACTTAATATATCAAGAATGTAGTCCAGGTGTAGGACAATGTAACACTTAATATCTCAAGAATGTAGTCCAGGTGTAGGACAATGTAACACTTAATATCTCAAGAATGTAGTCCAGGTGTAGGGCAATGTAACACTTAATATATCAAGAATGTAGTCCAGGTGTAGGGCAATGTAACACTTAATATATCAAGAATGTAGTCCAGGTGTAGGGCAATGTAACACTTAATATATCAAGAATGTAGTCCAGGTGTAGGACAATGTAACACTTAATATCTCAAGAATGTAGTCCAGGTGTAGGACAATGTAACACTTAATATCTCAAGAATGTAGTCCAGGTGTAGGGCAATGTAACACTTAATATATCAAGAATGTAGTCCAGGTGTAGGGCAATGTAACACTTAATATATCAAGAATGTAGTCCAGGTGTAGGGCAATGTAACACTTAATATCTATCTAAAGCTTGTATTCTTTTGATCTATAAGAAGTAATGGTGGATGAGCCTCTCAGTCCTATTGAATATTTACGGGCTATTAGCACTGATATTAATTATATGCATTTCTTTAATTTTAGTACACTTTACCTCTCCAACACAGTTTTAAGTCACAATACTAAACATTTAGTCACTACATATATATATTCATTAAACCTAATTAAAAAAAACATGCCAGATCAAAGAATTTCTAAAAAATAGAGTTACAGGAATTTTTTTTTCCATGGGTGTTATTTATTGACATAAGCTGGGTAAGAGCAAATGAAAGTGGCTAATTGCAATCTCTATTTCTTTGTACAGGTTTGAGGTTAATGTAACCAGTGCAGACGATCCAGAAACTATTGTACTGCCAATTTATCACAGAGAACCAAGGTAGGTAGGGTTGGAACTGTGTATAGCCTTGAGATTATATTTATTATCTGGATCCGGGGATCAATGAATGAAACAAAGACAAGTTGGTCTATAATAATAATAAGAACTAGTCTTATATAGAGCAGACTCCAACAAAAGTTGTTCATTGCGCTTAACGGGTGCTGAATGTGCATAAACTAATAGGGTTGAGAGAAAAAAAATATTTAAGACAGCGCTTGAATTGATTAATAGAATCTATTGACCTAATTTCAACCGGGAGGGAGTTCCATGAACGTGGTGCAGCATTCAGAAAGCTACGATCACCGAAAGATCTTGTATGTGACATTGGAACCTGAAGTTGAAATTGATAATGCAAACTTATTGGTCTACATTTAGCTTGCTGATGTAAGAGAACATTAAGGTTGGTTGGGGTACCAGTTTTAATGGCAAGAAAATCTAGAATAAGGATTTTATAGTCAATATGGAGTCTTATTGGTAACCAGTGTAGTTCTTCCAGTATAGGAGTGATGGGGGTAAACCTGTTCGCCCTATAGACGATTCGAGCAGCCGTGTTTCGGATCCTATGCATGATCTCGATAGTTGGGATGTAGCTACATCACATAGAAGAGAATTGCCATAATCAAGCCTGCTCAAGATTACAGCATGAATAAGTCTGTTTATTGTTTTAGCAGTCCTTGATTATTGTCATGGTAACCCAGCAGGTGTTAGGTTGTTTTCAATAAGTAAAAGGTCAAGTAAGGTCATTTTACCCTCCCTCTCCTTGGCATCTGCCCACCATACCTATTCATTACAACATAGACACTTCACTCCTTCGACAGAAGTCATTGTTCACCCCCCCCAATCCCCCACCCTCACGTTCCTCAGGAGATGTTCGTAACAGACAACTGATATTTCGCTATATTTATTTTGTCAGGCAATCTTCATTCTCCAGTTCAACCAATTACCACCTGTTTGGTTCTCCAATGATCATCCCTGTCTCTAGGAAGAAAACCACATATCAAGACCTGTATGAGACGGCTCTCAAGAAAATGAGGCAAGGCTTCCTAACTTGTACAATCTCCTTCCAACAGCATTAGTTCATAGGTTACAAAAGTATAAAGTAATTGCCATTATCACATATTCTGCCCATTTTGCAACCCTTTTCTCATTCCCAAAGAAAAACTCCCCCCCCCCCCACCCCAAGAAAAAACTGAAAGAAAGAATGAGAGAGTTGTGGCATACCAAAGGTTGTTTTGCTATATCCCCATACATGTATCTGTTAATAATATATTATGACCTACAGCTGAATGCATACATCTATAGGAATAAAAGAAAACCACAAACTTTCTCTCGTTATCATTTCTAGCAAGAAATTTCACTTTTGTTTGTGTTTTGTAAATATCAGATCTACTGTGTTTAGAAGTTGTACGATCAAGCTGTTGTTGAAATCTCAATACCTTTATTGTTGTCTCTCTTTTCTTATCTAGTTGGTTTGTGTCTCATCCAGAAAATGATGACTGGTTCTACGAAGTCGAGGAGGAGGAAGAGGAAAATCCGTCTGAATTGCAAAATGGGGGTAGGTTAGACTTTATACATTGTTGTGGGGGTAGGTTAGACTTAAAGTTGTTGTGGGGGGTAGGTTAGACTATTATATGTTGTTGTGGGTGTAGGTTAGACTTTATACGTTGTTGTGGGGAGTGGGTTAGACTTAATACATTGTTGTGGGGGTAAGTTAGATTTAATACGTTGTTGTAGGGGTGGGTAAGACTATTATACGTTGTTGTGGGGATAGGTTAGACTTAATACATTGTTGTGGGGGTAGGTTAGACTTTATACGTTGTTGTGGGGGGTAGGTTAGACTTAATATGTTGTTGTGGGGGTAGGTTAGACTTTATACATTGTTGTGGGGTAGGTTAGACTTTATACATTGTTGTGGGGGTAGGTTAGACTTTATATTTGTTGTGGGGGTAGGTTAGACTTTATATTTGTTGTGGGGGTAGGGTAGACTTTATACATTGTTGTGGGGGTAAGTTAGACTTATTACATTGTTGTGGGGTAGGTTAGACTTTATATTTGTTGTGGGGGTAGGTTAGACTTAATAAATTGTTGTGGGGGTAGGTTAGACTTTATACATTGTTGTGGGTGTAGGTTAGACTTAATACATTGTTGTGGGTGTAGGTTAGACTTTATACGTTGTTGTGGGGGTAGGTTAGACTTAATACATTGTTGTGGGGGTAGGTTAGACTTAATACATTGTTGTGGGGGTAGGTTAGACTTTATACATTGTTGTGGGGGTAGGTTAGACTTAATACATTGTTGTGGGGGTAGGTTAGACTTAATACGTTGTTGTGGGGGTAGGTTAGACTTAATACGTTGTTGTGGGGGTAGGTTAGACTTTATCCATTGTTGTGGGGGTAGGTTAGACTTTATACATTGTTGTGGGTGTCGGTCATTGTGGGTGTGGGTTGTTGTGGGTGTCATCTTGAAATCACTCCATCTAAGAATGATGTGTTGTAGTGGCTAGAATGGCTACTTCACAATGATTATGTTTCTGGTTTAAAACCCATCAGGAACCAGATTAACATTACCTCTTCAAAATGGTTTCTGGGAAGTGGTGCTGAGTCTCCAGAGGATTTGGTAATTCTCCTTTGAGAATTGGGAAACGGCACTTGGTTCTCTGTGTTCACTGGTTTCATAACAATTTCATTCACCAAGACTTCATGTTGGTCCGATTGTGGTCAGTGGTCATCCTTGGAATGGGGATGTGATCTGACCATTCCTTTAGCAGGAATGAATACAAAACTGACGTGCCATCCTAGTACCTCACTGACTAATTAATCGTAAAGTTTTACAGCATTTGTAATCTCTACTTTTACATAAATATCAAATGGATTCTGTTATGATTTTGATAACAGAATCCAAGATGAAATCTGATTCCAGTGATGAGGAAGATGACAAAGAGAAGGAAGAGGTAGACAAGGAGACCATCCCTCCTCCTCCCAAGGAGAAGGAGAAACCAAGAATGTTCAATCTGACTGTGGTCAACCCTTATGGTAGCTCAGAGGTCCACAAGCTAAGAGATGATGGAACTCCTCTGAAACTAACCAGTAAGTTGCCTCCTTTATTTCTCCACATCTTCTCCTTCATCTGTACACTCCAACCTCAACCTTGTACATCCTCCTGGCTTGCCTGCCTCTTCTCTTTGCTAATGTTACAAGGTGAAAGATGTCAGAATCCGTCTGAAACTAACAAGTAAAATTTACCATCCTTCTCCATCCCCTCATTCACAACCCAATGTGGCCACTCTTACCTTTACCATCCTCCTCTCATTTTCACAGATCGGACATACGTTTCTTTGGATTGGAATCTCCGTGCCAAAGAGAAGTTCTTCAATGAAGCCACTTCAGAGGTGAGCTTATTGTCATTCTTGCCAAAATGTTAACCAGCTTGCTGCAAGGTTATCTAGCCAGTAGCTTGTTATCTGCTTGTTATCTAGCCAGTAGCTTACAGATATGTCTCAAGTATTAGTGGTTTTCTCTAAGTCAAACTTTGGGAGTAATGTGGTGTTTCAGGAGCAAAGAGGGGGTAAGTTTCCAATTCATTTGAAAGAGATCAATTTAGAGCTATAACTGATGTGACAACTATGTTTTGACATACATTTTGTGATTAATTAAAGAAGCCTTTGTGACTGGTCACCAGTTTGATCAATCCTTGCTCCAATTAAGACTGCAATCGGTCAGAGTTAGGCAACCTGCCGGGGTGTGAATGCTAAAAGTAGTGATTTAAAAATAACTGATTATTGATTCTGAATAATGTGTCGCCAAATACACAGTGAGCAAGACAGAACTGATAAAAAATGAAGAAAGTTCCTTCATTACTTGAAAGAAACAAAGGACTGGTGATGCAAGTGAGCTTCATTTTGATAAGATTTGAGCATTAATATAGCATTGTAAAATTGATCGACACCAAAGCAAGAAACTGGTCTATCGAATGTGAATGACATATTTTAAGTTTTTGCATTAGAGCAAGATTGCTTAACCTGCTGGTGATGTTCACCAGTGCTGTATAATTGGTGTAACCAGAAGTTTGGCATCCACCAAAACATTATAGAAGAAGAAACTTAATTTATCTGGACTTAATCTGCTTCAAATCTTGTTTTATCTTGTGCATTTTATCTCCTATAGTGGAGTTAATACTGCAATGCTTTAGCAAGCTACAGGAATTTGTAAGTTGTTGACAAAGTTACCAAGGTAGGAAACACATCATGCTCTAACCATGACTTATATTCTTATATTCTTATTTTCTACAGGAACTTGATAAAGACGACTCGGTGAATCTAAAGAATAATTCTAAAAAGCAAGCTATCAACCTCTCTGAGTGCCTCAAATTATTTTTATTGGAAGAAACTTTGGACAAGGAAGATTCCTGGTAGGTGCTTACATTTTACAAGTCTGGTAGAAGTTTTTATTTGTGCCCCTTAGTGAGATACGGAAATGTTATGCTTTATAATTCTCTGTTATTTTATGGTTAATCTGTTGATTGGATAGATAGGATAGGCCAAGCCGGGGGAAATTGGGGGGTGGGGGAGTATCACTCACCTAGTCCTCTGGGTATTTCGTTTAATTAATAGATGTCATTTATACATCTATTCCACCCCTATCTCATATTGGTGTTTCTTTAAAGTTGTTTACATGTTCTTTCCCTTCAGTTGTTAACACTATGAAGTGAGGGGGTTGCCCACTGCAATTAAAACTCAAAAGTGGTAACTGTTAGCCCCTACCCCCCCCCCCCCCACCGCCCTCCTTTTTTTCTTTAGTTCTTGTATACTTTGCTTTTAAGCTTAGTTAAATCATCTCACAGCCACAATCATACTTTCCATCAGGTTACTACGGTTGAACAACACAAAGGATTCAATAAAGGATTTCCCATGACGTGTTGTAGATATTTATTCATAAATGTCTCACTCTTTGTTTACATGTAACCATTGCTATATTTTGGTAATGTTTTCTTGATGTGTTTGTAGAATTACAAATAGCCAGAGCACCTCTAATGATCAATGTTTCTCTTGTTGTTTATTTTAAAGGTATTGTCCATCATGTGAGGAACACAAAGAAGCAACCAAAAAGTTTGATCTCTGGAAACTCCCTAAGGTGCTGGTGATCCATCTCAAGAGATTCTCATGTAACCGATATTCCAGGGATAAACTCGACACCTTTGTTACATACCCATTAACGTGAGTAATCAAGTTAAGGTCAACATGACTCTAGCAGTATGGTTATTTATGGCTGCTGGTTTCTTATGGTCTAATTTTAGCAAGTAATGATCAGGGGTGAGTTGTATGGGTTACCTATGGTTTTGTGGGTACACCTATGGTGTTGTGGATTACCTATGGGCTTATGGGTAACCTATGGTTCTATGGGTTACCTATGGTTTTGTGGATCACCTGTTGGTTAATGAGTAACCTATGGTTCTATGGGTTTACTTAATTTAGTTTCCTTCCAGTAAATATATCTTGAAGGTTGTCTGAGGAACAATTTGTCTGAGGAACAATAGATGTGGTGTGCTGTAGTACTCCATGAGTGATTGTTTGAATTGTGCACACATTACTGTGTGGGAGTTACAAGTTACCAGTGAACATGGGTTAACTGTTGTAAAGTCATGTGAGAAGGTGTTGGCCTTGATACAAGACTGTAAACCTTGAAACTTTAACCTTTAAAGGTCTTTGTGGTGGTAGGCAAGAAGATGAAACTACTCTACTATCAGAGGATAAGACATTTTCAAGGAAAAGTCAAGGACAGTGTAAGGTTCTGTTGGATATTGAACTGTATGATACCTGAGTTGGTAGTTACGCTTATTGTAAAACTGGCAAGATTTTAGTATGAGTGGCTGTGCCATGAAACCAGAATGTTTAATTTCATGCAATCAGTAATAAACATTGTAGTTACAGTGAGATATGTTTGCTGGCAACATAGCTAACTACAAAAATTGAAAAACAAAATCATGGATTAAATATTTATTTATTGCAGAGATTTGAACATGACTGAATATTTAGCTGGGACGAAAGGAGACCACGACTATAAATATGACTTGGTAGCAGTAGTCAATCACTATGGAGGACTTGGAGGAGGACACTGTAAGTATTATTATAAGTAGGGATGGATGGGTAGGATATGTCTGTATATCCATATACCAGGTATTACCTGGTATTTCATTCATACCAATACCGACGGTATTGAAATCTGTCATCATCAAATACACGGAAAATACCAGGTACACTGGTGAAAATAGAAATGATTAAAATACCGACCCAGATAATCCAGCCGAACTGGAGGATAATCCCGCTGCTACTTTTTATCTTGTGTACCTTACCACTCCTCGTAGTCTTGAACTATTAATATCCTTGATGCTCAATCTGTTGCTTGTACTGTGTGTGTACAAACCATATGCAGATCATTATCATAAATGAATCATAGCACATAGCCAGAGCGCTAACCGGACAAAAGGTCAATGAAGGGACAAACAGATGAATTCCCCAGTCACATTGTATAATAATACCCACACTTTACTACGACTAATTGCTTTAAACCTTCAGCATAGTTGTACTGTACTGAAAGCACAGTTTCCCACCAAATGGTTCTCTCTAGTTACTTTTCACGCACATAGTTTGTCAAATGCTCTAACAAGTACTTTGGGCAGAAACTGATTCTGCGCAATATGTATATTCATACCTGTTTATTGTTAGGAGTAGTAGCACTGTGTTCTACAATATGAATACTGGCTCTGCACACAACCCTTGTTGTATAATTCCAACTTTACCTGTGTGTCATTCTTATACCGATTCTGGGCATTACGTATATTTATACCTGTTTATTGTTAGTAGTAGTAGCAGTGTCTTCTACTATATGAAAACTGATTCTGTGCACAACCCTCGTAGTACATTGTAACTTTACCTGGTGTGGTCGTTCATATACCGATTCTGCGCATTACGTTTATTCATACCTGTTTATTGTTAGTAATAGTAGCACTGTCTTCTACTATATGAAGGCCGATTCTGTGCACAACCCCTCGTAGTACATTTATTAAACGATACCTGGCTCGTTAACAGACTGTATATATCTTTGATATATTGATACAGATACAGCCTATGCAAATAATGCTCCAAGAAATGAATGGTATTACTTTGATGACAGCTCAGTGTCAGCCGCTTCCACCGATCAAGTACTGGTGAGTTCTGCCCTCAGTCAGGGGGTAACTTTTATATATTGTTTCACCATCATCACAGGCATACACAGAAACATGTCAGGCCAGAACACATACTGTATCTCAGTGTTAAAAATCTCGTAATATAAAGTGAAGCAAGTACAAGTCATACTTGACCTAATGTTTCTCAGATATGTTAGTATAAGGTAGACTCTTCCTACCAGTCATCTAGTTTGCTGCTTCTGCTGCTGATGATGATGATGATGATGATGATGATGGACTATTGTTCCAATAGTATCTAAATCATCTACAATCAGAAACACTGATAGGCTTACAAAATAATAATAATAGCCAATCAAACCCTCAGTTGCTTTGTAAGAGAAGCTGAAAGAGTTGATATTCAAGTTTGTACTATGGTGACAATCTCCTTGATTGGCTAAGATGTGTATTTATCAATGTTTGTATGTATGTAACCAATCAAGTTCCATTGACATTCTATGACATTCAAGGAACAATAGGAGACTCATTTAGCAAAACATTCTAACTGAAAGGTTTGAGCTATTTTCATAAAGTAGAATGAGACTGTTACTAAAGTGCCTTGAAATGTAATTATAGTATGGGCAGGGGCACAACTACCTCTGCTGACAAACAATATTACAAAATTCCTAGTGCACAGTACATAAATATGTAACATGTATGTGCTGTCAACATTGCTTCAAAAGTTGAAAATAAAGCACCATTTTGCATCTAAGCGCCATGGATTTGACCAAACTTTGTGATAGTGGAGGGAACATTCCTCCCCTTAGACTCCAGAGGACAACTTAACATTTTAAGCCCCTCCCACAGTAAAAAGTGGTGGTTGCGCTTTGAGTATGGGGAAAAGAATAAACTTAAATGGCCTTTCATTTTGTTGTCGTTGCTGAAAGTAAACTGTTTGTTTATTTTGTTTAATCTGTCTTCTATAATTCTTTTAATTTTCAGTCAAAGGCCGCCTACGTCTTATTCTACATCCGACAAGATTGTCTTAAAGACTTCAGTCAGAATGGTCTGGCGACACTCGCAAAGTCAGAAGACATGGAAGACGAAAACTCTAAAAACTCGGACAGTGACGACGAAGATATGGAAACCAACTGAGGTAGTGGGTCTGTTAATACCTTGGACATCATCGATACTTTGTATCAAAGAAGATGAAATATATAACGCCGCTTTAAGTAGCTTAATCGTTTAACTCTAGCATGACAATTCTGCAAATAAAGCAGGTAGTCTGAATTGTATGTTTCAATACCTAAGTCCAGTTACAAACATGATGAGGTATAAATGGTTTAATTCTGAGAGGGGCAGATTGCTGTATACAATTACCTGTTATTTTGTCTGAGAATCTTGTAAACGTTGAACTCACTGGATTCCAGGCCGTTAGTGGACCCAAGTCATCCATCAGGGTGGGCTGGTCATCCATCAGGGTGGGCTGGTCATCGATCAGGGTGGGCTGGTCATCCATCAGGGTGGGCTGGTTGTCCAGCAGGGTGGGTTGGTCATCCATCAGGGTGGGCTAGTCATCCATCAGGGTGCGCTGGTCATCGATCAGGGTGGACCCATGTCATCCATCTGGGTGGGCTGGTCTTTCCTCAGGGTGGGCTGGTTGTCCATCAGGGTGGGCTGGTCATCCAGCAGGGTGGGCTGGTCATCCATCAGGGTGGGCTGGTCGTCCATCAGGGTAGGCTGGTCGTCCATCCGGGTGGGCTGGTCGTCCATCCGGGTGGGCTGGTCGTCCATCTGGGTGCGCTGGTCGTCCATCTGGGTGCGCTGAATCCAAACCATGGCATTCTGAGAAGAGTTATGATTGTTGAATGTTTGTTATGGGTGGGACATTAGTTGCAAGATTACTTTACTCTGGTATATCGTGTGTGCAATTAGTCTATTTGCAAACAAAAGTAAATTGCAAGTGTTGGTCAAGCTAACAACTTCCTTGTCAAATTTATAATTGACATAACAATAGTATGTGATAAATTCTGCTAATTAAAGTCATCTGGTAAATAAAGGAAGGAGATTCTAAATTTAAATATCTTTTGTATTGATGTCTCAGGATTGTAATATTTACAGACAGTCTATAAACTACTAGTAAGAAGTGTACAGTGATAAACGTGTTGTTTTTTAAAACTGAAGCAGTTTCACTATTAAAGTCATGAAATTAGTGTAACCCTGGACAAACATTAACCATATTGGAAAGGTGTGGCTGTATTAAAGACTCCTTAGTATACAGTGAGATTGAAACGTGACTCAGTTTGACTGAGCTGTTCAACGGTGCAAGTAGTGCATATAGCTATGACAAGGACCATGATGTTTATGATTATGTTTGTTTGTTTTACAGTTGACTTCAAATTATTATTTCCATATATAGAGCATGTTGTATTAACTAAAACCTCATTTTCTAACTAAAACTCCATTTTCTCTCTAGCCGCATAATCCCAACAGTTCACAGTAACCATTCTCCATCTATCATATGTAACTTTATATAGGTGTACATTGTCTTAATGACTGCAATCATTTTCACGGATTCCGGGTGAAAAGGATCAAATGTTCCGTTGACGGTTCTAGGGTTAAGATGAATGTTTGTCTCTTTGGCGTCATCACCAATCCTATGAGGTTTGACGGTAGATATTTTATGTTTGAAGAGTTGCTGTAATAGATATAATAAAAGAGGAGATATTTTTGGTAATGTCAAGAAAAGTTGTTTACATATTTTGTTTAAAAAAAACACCTGCTAGATCCTAAATTATTTGAATAAGTTGAATTGTTTTTGCAGTTTTCTTTCTTGAGAATGTTAGGTAGGAAATGATTAAAAGTTTTACATGACAATAGAGGCACTTTAATAAATGCTAGTTTAAGAAGCAGGAAATAAAGTTGATGATGTAGATGCCTCTTTAGATGGCAGTGTTTGTTTTTCCCCTGTTTGGAAAAGAATGATGTCTTGAGCAGAATGGTGCTGAAAGTTAAGAAGATCGTAATATCTTATCAATACAAGTATTACGATAGTGTACATGATCTGCCAATAACACATATTGTGACTCGATTTTCTAATCGCTTTGGGTTACGTTTGTGTAAATACTGATTAGTCGTAGTACCAATATTGCATATTTGTCTTTCATTTGAGTGACAAATTTTGTTTTTTAATGTGTGTGCTTTTTTTTTCTTTCTTTTTTTTGGAAGGACAATGAAAAAGATTGGGTAGCAAAAACCATTTTGTAAGAAACTTGGTGAAGAGTTGAAGACATCTTTAAGAGTGCTTATTTATGAAGAATCTTCATGAAGAAAGGTTACATTAAAGATTGGAAAGATAACAGAAGCAGGTACATGCTGTAGTATCTGCAAGGGAACATGTTACAGAATGTTATACGCAACATTAATATATTTGTCCAATAAAATGTATAAATTGCTGCAACCTCTCATCTCTGTATGGGATCTGTTAGGAAGAAGCCTATTAATCTCTATCACTTTTTGAAGATGTAATTTCCCTTTATTAAAATGATATTTTTGGTCTGCATACTTGTGGTTTGTATTTTGGGTGTCGTTTAAACCTAGCTTAAAATATTTATGTACTGGATTTAGAAACTGTCCTTTGTGAAGTTTGAGACTGCAGTAAGAATAGGTAGATTACATTTAACTGAAGTCACATGATATGTCACCTGACAGTCACATATGTAGCAACAATGAAAGATTGCCGGTCGGTTCTGAAGGGTACCCGAGTTTTGAGACTAACAAAGCTTGGTAGATTATTATGATAAGTTACAGGAGCAGCTATGTATTTGTCTGAAGTCATGTGATATGTCACCTGACAGTTTCCACACCTAGCAACAATGTAAGATGGCTAGTGGGTTTTGAAGGATGCCCGTTTGTTGGTGACAACAATATTTTCGGAACAAAAACCTTATGAAGGCATATGTATACTGCTTGAATTTGTATTTAAAGTACTAAGAGAACATTTTTGAAGGAAAGATTTAATCGAGATTTAAGTGCTTTGCATTGTCAGCTTCTCTGTAGATGCAAGTGATTTGTTTTGGCCATTTGAGTCAGCAGCTAATCAAATGAATGCACACAAATAATTATACTAACATGTTCATTGTGCACTTGTGAATTTCACTTTAAAAGAGTAATCATTTCTTAATTCTCCTGTCTTTATTTTAGTTACGAGCAGTTCTACCTAGTAGATGGGGAAGGTTAGGGGGTTTGGAAAAGCCGGGGGTTGGCCGATGGGAAGGAAACGGTCTCACAAAGGATTTGACATAAATATCACGTGTATAATGCTATGCCCAGTCCATCAGTGTCCAATTCCTCTCTTCCCTTGCGTAGTATTCAGACTGATGGCCGGCCTGGGGTAGGGGTTTTAAGGGGAGGGGGTGTCTCCCTCCCCTTTGGATTTGTTTTGCATTTTCAGGTGGCCTCAGATGCAATTTGGTGCAATATAGCACACTTCAACACCCACTCCATTTTGTAAATAATTTTGCATTTTCACCTGGCCTTA